>VDFB02339944.1:225245-320582 GCA_007258455.2 Sequoia sempervirens
TAGAGAGAGGGAGAGGTAGGGAGGGAGGAAGAGAGATAGAGAGAACTAGAGAGGGGAGTAGGGAGGGATAGAGGGAGAGAGAAGTGCAATAAAGAGAATGAGAGAGAGTGGGGGAAGGAGGAAGGTGGAGAGATTGAGAGAGAGAGGAGGGAGGGTGAGAGATAGGCAAAGAGGGATAGGTTAGATAGAGAGAAGTAGAGAGGTAAGGTGGTTGGGATGAAGGAAGAGTGAGAGAGGAAAGGAGGAAGGTGGAGAGATTGAGAGAGAGAGGAGGGAGGGAGAGAGGTAGAGAGGGGTAGGTTAGATAGAGTGAAGTAGAGAGGGAAGGTGGGTGGGATGAAGGAAGAGAGAGAGGGGAGAGAGAAATTTAGAGAGGGAAGGAGGGGAGGGAAGGAGGGAGGGATGGAGGGAGAGAGGTTAGATAAATAGAAGTATAGAGGGAAGGAGAGAGTGTGAGAGAGAGGTTTAGAGCATAAGGGATAAAAAATGAGTGAGATAGAGAGAGAAAGATGATACAACTTGATGATTACTAAAATTTGACATGTTGATTACTGAAATTTGACTCTCTAAAATTTGTGAGATCTTCCAAAAACTAGAATTTTCATTATAACTCTTAGAGATCCAAAACCACTCTCAAACATCTTGAAACTATATACATGAAATATAACTTAAATTATAAGAAAGTAAATGTTCATATGTAAATTATAACTTATACTTAAATGTTTATTTCATGTATTTAGTTTCCTTGAAAGATAACAAGAAGAAAGAGAAAAAAGAGAGAAGAAAAACCATGAATTTTTTGAATTAAAAAATGCGTTATTTTTGAAATTCAAACCATAATGCGAGTGTGTTTTAGTAAAACACATTCAAATTTTGAGTATTTTAGGATGAAAAAGTGAATTGGCCACTTTTTGTCCCCCCATCTTTCTGCATGTGCCCCATAGGCATGACTTGAAGTGCTTGTAGGAGAGTGGGTGAGAATCTTCAGTTATTTTAGGATGGCCAAAGAAAAATTCTAGAGGTTCTGCAAGAAAATATTCTACATGATTACTTCCCTAAATACATTAAACAAATCACATATATTGATTCTTTAGAAAATTAATTCAAATGATATGTTCAGGTTCCTCTTGTTCAAACTAGTCCTGCTCAAACTTTGTTAATGTACATACTAAGAATTCAACTATTCAAATAAAAATGCAAGGAAGAAGTGACATCTGACAACTCCAATATTTAAAAAATGAAGACTTGAAAAAAAAAAAAGCTCACATGGGAGAAACAACACTTATAGAGATAGCTCATAGCAGTATTTGTGGAACCTTGAATTTTTTCCATTATTCCATTCTCGTGTTTTACATCATTGACTCTTTGAATAGACCAAGCATCCCCTGACATATTTCTGTGATGCCACCTTGACAATGGTACTTCCATATTTGAATCATCAATAACTTTCTCCAGGTAGTAATGTTTATTTACAAGCCACATTATCCAAGGATCATTGCTATGCTTGGTCAACAAACTATAGTAATTAATCGATCTTATATTATTATAATATTTTGGATATTTCTATACAAAATGCAAAGCATATGTATTGATATCTCACATGATACCCACTCTCCTGCAAGCAATTCAAGTCATGCCTGTGGTGATACGGGAAAGCCTTGCATCACCACAAGCATGACTTGAAGTGCTTGTAGGAGAGCGGGTATCAAAATTTCTTTGAGGATTTTTCTAAAGATGCACCAAGGCTTGTAATTGACCCTCAACAAGGTAGTTGTGTCATGAATCACTTCATCTCTGGATAGTTAAAATTTTTGTTGCTTCCTATGCTGAAAATGATGTGTCATGAGATGGCTCTATAAGTTGTGTTGAATTATTGCATAGTGTCCCAAGAGGTTTCACTATATTGTACACAAAAGTTTCAAATTGCACGTCTAAAATTGGGACATGAAATTGTCTCCTGCATTCACATGTTACAGATAGCCTACCTTGTCTTTAGAGAATGTGAGATGTGTTTATCCCTAAACTTCATATCAAGTAGGCCCATCCAATGATGTATATATTATTATAGATCAACTGTGTGTTTACTCACCTCCCACTTAGTGACCGAAGGTTTAAACTTTTAAAGCCTGTTACTTATAGTAGCCAACTATAGTGAGGATCATGTAGAACTTCAGACTCAGACTTCAACATACTCACACTTAGACTTCAAAATTCAAATGTAAATTGCAATTCGAAGTTACATTTTACAATACTTCCCTGATCTCCAAGTGTTCCAAAGTCTTGTATATATTCATTATTATGGATATTTTCATAGTGATCTTGTTCAAGTACCCCATATAGGGATTATGTCTCAACAAAATTGTATCATGCTCTAGAAATTTTGCTTCAATAATTGTACTATAATGCTAACATTACATATCATGGAAGAACTTTTCACTTTTCAAGCACTATTTCTTGATTCTTGTGGAGTAGATCAGATCTACAAGATCTGCAACATCGTTGGTAATCCCAATAATTGGAGATGGGCTGAAAGTCTAAGACCTGCTACTTCTATGAATTACCAATTTGATCAAGAAAGTGATTACAACATCATAGTGGTCTCTATTCATGCATCTTTGTTGTAAGAGATACACACAAAGTCTTGTAGATTTGAAGAAATGTAAGTGAAGGATCTTATAAAGATGATTGTAAAACCTTTGAGAAGTACCAAAAGAATATCTTAAAAAAAATTATGACAATTTAATGAAGATTGCTAGAGGTAATTCATCAAATTCTAGCATTAGATAGAATAGGATAATTTTGAGCTCAAGAATGGAATGACTGATAGCCATTATGGTGCATTGTTATGAACATATCTTTTTATTATATAGGCAAACATAAGGAAATCTAAAACTATTTATTCTAAGTAAATGTGGTGTTTGAGGAAAACTTTAGATATCATGGGATGAAATGGGTAAATTTGGTCATTTTGTTATTCATTTCATTAAAAGGAATTTGATACTTTCTTGTTTGAATTTGCAAGATAGACATGAAAGAAAGAATATTGTAATTGTCTTTAAAGTCTAAAGGACTGAATATAAATGAAATCAAAAGAAAATGCTGAATTATTATTTTTCTTGGAGTTTTCTATAGGAGAGGGGGCTTATTATCATTGTAAAGGCTTGGTATTAAAATAATTTCCAAGGATTATATGAATTGCACATGTCTTATGGTACTGAGGGAATGTGTGTGACATGGATTACTAACTTGATATATAAAGACTTTTTTTTTTCATGAAATTTTCTCTTTGTTTGTTTAAGCCCTTTGCTTTGACAATACTCTCTAAAATATTTTAGACATATGGATAATGCTATCTAGAACTTGGAATGGTCATTAAAAAATTTTGAATTCAATAAATAAAATGAATTGTTCATAGGCTGTTTGAATTATCATTACAAACAGTAAGCTCATTCTTCAAAAGAAATCCCACAAAAAGTAGACCATATGAAATTGAATTACCATAACATTCATGCCACTAGCTTTGTAATTATGACCAACATAGGTATGTTTTTTCTCTTGCAACATATATAAGGTGGGACAAAATATCACTTTCATTTTCTTCATCCCTTTTGTTTTCATGAACAACCTGGATCAATATAAATAACAAGTTTTACTTTAATGAAATAGGGGTTCAAGTTTAATACACAATCTAATAGTTCCAATAGAGATGATGCTAATTTGACAAAAATAATATTGTTCCAAAAGTAGGTAGGTAGCTGATCATCACTTGCATAATACTAGAGTGGTTTCTTATGTCTAAGTTTCTATGCACAAAGCCTTGGATACTATTCTGAGACACTGAATCTAATGGAACTAGTCCTATCTCCAATGCTTTGGTAATATTTTCCTCCAAAATTTCATATTCACCCTACAAGGCACTTCACAATCTTAAATTCTAAACACATTATTTTAAATGCATTACAGGGTAAAGTTTTGTTATACTCAGTAAGTTGAATTCTAGCAAAAAGTTAAATAAAATTTTCATGCTCTACTACCTTCATGTCTTGCCATTCTTTGAGAAACTTTGGATCAAAGGGATTTTTTTGTTAGGAGAAATACATAAATGGAGCCCTTGTCTTTATATTGAGATTTATGCAAAAGGGCACCTATCTTTTGGAAAAATTTAGAGTTTCCACTAGAGAGTAAAAAGTAATGGCAGAGGCACCATCATTTGAGACATACCATGCAAATATTTCTACTGGGTAATCAAGTGCAAGCACTGAAAGAATAATATTGGCAGTCATTATAGCAAGCTCCTTGAAAGGGTTGGTTGTAGTGATAATTATGTCGACATAAGGAAGCTTGGAAGTATATTCTCCACCATATATACAACACAAATACTCACCAAGAAAATCTATTAGGAATGTACAAGATTTCAAGTTATAAAACTCCTAAAGCAATACTAAATCTACCAGGCCTCACTTTATGTAGTACTATGGTTTTCATCTCTTTGTAAGTCTCTCTAGGTAGGATTTATATTCAATGGGTTTCCATTTCACATTCCGATTATGAATCCAATGGAATGAAAAATAGAGCTCACAGAGAAAATTTATCATCCAAAGTCTATTTAATTCAGCACTAGAGTGCACTAATCTATAGGCCAGAAAAACCAACAAAAGCACCAAGTGAATGCATGCATAAGCTTTGTATAGTTTTGATTTATGTATGATTTCCAACATAAATATGTATGTATGTATGTATAAGTATGTATGTATGTACTGGATACCAAACTATTATTTCTAAACTCAAAGCCTTTCCTTAAGCGTGGAGGAAAAAGGAAAACAATTTTTTTGCATTAGATCAAATGGTAATTTTGTTTGTGTGGCCTCTAGCTAGAGATGAATAATTGTGCATAGAGATGTGAAAATATGTGATTTTTCTATATCTGTGTGAAAGGTAGAGGATAGCTTTGATGCTCCTTAATTTAGAAATGGCATTGTGAATGAAAAAACCCGAGTTAGTTGTCATCTATTCAAGCCAGACATCTTTAAGAGCAATATAGATCAACTTTTTGTCTTTTAGGTTAATTCCGTAGTTTTCAGTGTACATTTTTCCTCTATTTTTGAATTTTTTCTCATAGGATACCCTTGTGAATACTTTTCTTGAATTCACAAAATGTTTATATTGTGATTTACTAGTATTGAAAATTTCCTCAATGAATTATTCTCATTTCATTTTCTTTTACCTAACATCAAATGGTTGTTTTAATTGTTTACTTATACCAATGTTGCATAGAGTGTTAAGATCTATAACATTTTTGAGAGAGTTGTGTAGTCTTGGCTTTATCTTCACAAGAAAACATGTTATTCACCCTGATAAAACTTTGCATTTAAATAAAGGTCCTATTCATTCATATCTACAGTTCTTCAAGTTCACTGCTTTAATATGGTTGTCTGTTATTTATAGACATAATTGCTTTACTATTTGTGAAGTTTTACATGATTGGTCAAGCAAAAGCTTCCAATATTCCTCCTTCAACTAATCTGTTTGTTTTGTTTATGAAATGTGTAGTTCATCTAATCTTTATAAATTGTCTATGAGCACATATTCCTTGTAAGAATTTGTCCTAGATTTACAAACCATGTTCTCTTAGGCTTCATTTAGTGCCACTATTATCATTGGAGAATAAATTTCTTCATTTTGGAAGGATTTTCATCTATTAGTTTTTACATCTCTTCCAAGTTGGTTTTTGTAATCAGTTGCATCGATGCTAGAGGGCAAGGATTCACAATTTAAGAATTGATATATTTAATTTTTTACCTTTTCTCATTTGTAATCGACTCCCAAAAATTAGTCACCCTTAAACTATATGGCTTATGTGATGTCTTTCAACATTAAGTGCATCAAAATTTCACACGTGAAAATGTTGAGAGGAAACTTGATTAGTTCTTAAAATTGAAAATTTGTTTATAGAAGAAAAATATTTTGACTGGCACATAAGTGCTACAAGGTTTTTTGGAATTTTTGATTGTTCTCAAGCATTGGGATTGTTTTGGGGGTAATTTTCAGTCTTTAACTTGCTTCTCCTCCAACTAACTGGTCAAAGAGAAAGAGGAAGAATCAACCAAACTTGCTCCTATAGCTAGTCAAACCACTAGTTGGATCTATCACCCACTTGCAGCTAACCAAAGGCCTATTATTTTTTTATTAACAGGTTAATGAAAAGGATTTTCCCTAAACCACATCTGCTTTCTATAGCTGGGATATATTAGGGGCCTTTCTAGAGTTGAGTTCCCCCTATCTCTATATTGGTGCTCCACCACCAAGATAGAGGTAGGGATATAGTTGATAGTAGGGCTTTCATTCATGTCAGTTTGACCTACTCCCTATGAGCATTAATTGTACCTCCTAGTCTAGTCTGGAACCCTCCCTATTAGAGTTGGGTATGCCCTTACTATTCTCTAGTTAGCTAGTTTTCTATCCCTATGAAAGGCACATTAGAAAAGCTTACCAATCCACCTACCCTGGTTCCTAAAGGCTCCTATCTAATGCTATGAGTATGAACACAAAGACCTAAAGCTAGTTGGATTGGTTTTGCAAAATCCATGAGGAACCTTCATGTTATGATTACATAATGTACATATATATACATAGAACATACTTCTTTCACCCTATGGTGTTCTTTCCAAAACCTAGGAGCCTAAATTGTATGAAAAAATACATCACAAAGAAGATAGTAATGAATAAAGGGTTTGATGAAAGGTAGTGAGACCTAGAGTGATATTATGACAGTTGACAAGAACTCAATAATGCATGAAAGTCATGGAGAAAATAGTTTATAATAGAGATATACATGATAACATGTATCAAGGAAAGAATACATATATAAGGTGTTAATGAAGATACACAATCATGAGTTAAGACAAAGAGGAATAGAGCATGATAATCCTATAAAATGATAAGATCGTGAGCTTGGTAATAGCAGATAGAGTTCATTCCAAAGAGTAGAAGATAGTGTTCATTCAATATATTAAGGGTTTTATTGGTATACCATGAGGTTATTTCAAGAGATAAAATGCATCATGAAAGGCATAAGGGTAGAAGTAAGGTATATGAGAGGATGTTTACATGAGTAGTGGGGTGACAGTCAACTGGGCCTTGAAGAATCATATACCATAGACAAGATCAAAAAATCCCATTGAATGTATGAATTTATAGTTCTTAAAGGGAAGTGTTAGAGATTGTGACAAAGGACAAACAAATTTGGAACTATGGATTGATAGTCAAGATAGGAGCTCATAAGACTGTAAAAAAAAGGATGAAGAATACCATTCTTAGCATGAACACAAATATATTATAAGGGCATATGAGAACTTTTTACTAAAACTTTGTAAAATAGCTTGCTTAGTTTAAGATCATTATTCATTGTTTTGACCTCTCATATGGTTGCTGTTGAATATTCAAACCTACATATTAACATTTGTGAAAAGAACCATGTGTTGTTGAGTTATATACATCAAGTTTCTAAGACCCTACTATCATCTCATGGAGTTATTGAAATTTCAAGGAGTTTGCATCATTATTATTTTCATGGTAGATACATTTAAGCCTTTTTATATCTTATTCTTATCTCAAAAGGCTTAGGGATATAGAATGTCATAAGGGTTTTATGTCATAATGAGAGATTATGTAGATTTTTGTGAGTTGTCTACAAAATTCAAAAAGAGGTCATTAATGTTAAAACTTTTTCCTAAACCCTGATTGGAATGATTTCTTCTCTGTTAGAGTTTGGAAAGATTTGAATTTGAATTAAGCCCTTATTCTTACCTATACTTATAAGATCATGATTATAGCAAAGAATAAAATTCCAAGTCATCAAATAGTATCTCATGAAAATATATGATTTGAAAGAGTTCATGCACAATATAAAATCTTTGAAGAAAAAATACAATCATACTTAAGCTCCTAATAGTGGTAGTCATACCAAATTTTAAAAGGGGTAGGCTTGATTCATCATAGAAAAGGACTATGAAGAGATCACATGTGGCCTTGAGGGGTAAAACTTGTAAAATATATTTAATATGCTAATACAACATTCAAATAACAGAGACACGACCTAAGATTCCATTTAATGAAAGAACACAAGAAAGATAAGTGTTACAAGAAGCCACAAGCTAAAATATTGTGACCTCAGTGACCAAGAAGGTATAGGAAGTGACAACCTTAGTAGAGGTTTCTAACATTGAGAACTTCAAGGAAATAGAAAAGGTAATGTATTCCCTCTACAAGTTGTAGAGTGTAGTGCTAAGGACCTATGCATCTATGAATTGCATAATGACCTTTTCTTGAAGTACCATGATAGGGGTATAATTCATTAACCATGTTAGTGAGAGATTAGTTAAAGAATTCAAATCACAATGCATAGATATTAAAGGGAGTTGTCAAATTATGTCAAAAATAAATGGTAGTCCAAAAGCTAGTGAAGATCTATATAAGATAAAGCATGAAAAAGAAGTATGATAGTCCTAATATAAAATACCAAGATAATATGATCAAACTAATTCCTAAATGATCTCCTACACCCTCATGAGACATTTAATAATTGTTAAAGCTTCTCACATTTCCTATTAATGTGGCAAGTGGGCTTTGGTATTTTGAAAGGGTGTACATGAAAGAGCATCTAAAGTAGTTGGATAACTTAGGAAACAAGTTACATAAATATAACAACCAATTGGAGGAGTTGCAAGGTACTTTTATGGAATAAAGGAGAAATTGAAGATATATAGGGGGTATTTTGACCAATCACCTTCATCCCTAAGAATCTAGGAGTGTCTTTAGCTACATAAGGTCAAAACATCAAGTAATCTTCAACAACCATAATTATGGAGCAGCTTTCTAGGAGTATAAGAAGGATCCAACTCAATTTGCTCATACGTACGTATACACACACACACACATACATAAATATACATATACAACTTTGCACTTTCCAATTGAATTTTATTGAAAGTTTCTAAAACCTCTCCAAGAAATACATTTTGTGCATATCCTACAATCATTTCCCTCCATGAGATGACATCTATTTGAGGCATTCTGTCAAGTAGTTCATGTGCCTTCTCTACACTTCCAATTTTTTCATACATGTCTATAGGGCATTAAAAACAACTACATTTGATATTATGTGCACACACATGTGTGGGTATATATACACACATATAGATAGATATATCCATCTATCTACATAGATAAATATGTATGCATACATACATCATATACACATCCACATACATATATATAAGTTGCATAAATGCAATGGAATTTTGCTTTACACCAGCCAATTGCATTTGCTTGAAAGTTTCAATAAATCCATTTTGTGCATATCCTGCAACCATTGCATTCCACAAGTTGACATCTCTTTGTGTCATTCTGTTAAAGAGTTTGTGTTCCTTCTGATGTTTCCAATTCTTGCATACATGTCTACCAGGGAAATTATAACAACAAAATCTGACACACACACACATACATATACAATGGAATTTTTCTTTACACCAAAAAATATCATTTTCTTGAAAGTTTCTAAAGACTTTTCAACAAATCCATCCTGTACATATCGTGCAATCATTGCATTCCATCATATAAAATTTCTATGAGCAGTTCACGTGCCTTCTCTATGCTTCCAATTTCTACATACATGTCTACTAGGGAAAATTTTAAGCCTTATTCCAAGTTTTGTTCTCTTTTTATTTATTGTTACAATATTTTGTTTTCTATTTCTAAGACATTTGTGAATGTGATTTGCTTAATGATTGAAAGGGAAAATCTGTTATTGTTATTTGTATATATGTATGTATGTGCTATATATATATATGTACATACATACCTATATACATACATACATACATACATATATATATGTTGGAAATGTTGTTGTCATTGATGTCAAAGGGGTGTAGAAAATATTGTTGTTATTAAAGAAGAAAATAAGTTTCCATTATTCAAGGAAGATAACATCCACTTTGATTCTTGTTGCGAATGTCTCCCATAAGCATGACTTATCCTTTGTTTTTTTTAATGGTTAGAAACTCGCATGATATTTCACATATTGTCATTCCTATCTATTCTTGTAGTGTTTATGTAAAGCTAATTTGAGTGCTATAATTTATGCTGTATAAACAAGATATAAATAAAGGCTAAGTGTTCCCCTATTCAACACACACTATTAAAGTGCTTATAGTTAAATAAACCATCACACAACTTGAATATTGGAATGAATTTGCAAGGCAAAGAGTTAAGAGTAAATATATTACTAGGAAAAAATGTGGCCAAAACATGGTAGAATTCAGGGCATTAGAAAGTACATTTATATATTCAAAATTTTGAATGTTTTATATTTTGAATATGCCAAGCATAATCAAGTCTTGTTGCTCTTTTTTAGAGTCTTATTGATCACTGAGCACTTTCAAGCTTTGTTGAGTTAGAGTAAATAAAATTGACACTATTTTACCAAATTGACCTAGCTCTAAATCAAGTTTGATCCACAAATTCAATGTGAGTCCTATTATGAAACAAAATTGGAAACCCTATTATCTCTATGTAGTAGAAATTTCAAAACTAAAAATTTGTGAAAGTGGGAAATCAAACTTACAACCAAAACCCAAGAAAGATTCAATAGGAAGAAAAAAATATGAAAATGAAAACCACAGTCACTTTATATGCTAGATAGTCTATATATTAAAATTGAAAGAGTGAAATCTTCTATATATGTGTAAAAGAAAAGCAAAGATTACTTAAAAATTTATCATAATACTGTGGACACTTGATTTCAAAACTTAGACAATAAGATAGTCCTCAGTGTATGCTATCAAAGTTGCATGCTCTTCCAAAGCAAAAAATAAGTAATAAGACTAAAATAGGTAATATTTAACTTGTAGCCTAGTTGTTTACACTCACAAATGTCTTCAAAACTGACCAAATTCAAGCAATTTTTAAGAGCATAGCCCCCAAGGCATTTATTTTTTCTCCTTTTCTAGGTTTTTGCACTATTTGGTTATACTTTGTCATGGTAAACTTTAAAAAAATATATGACTTAATAATCATTTAAATACTCACAACTCTCAAAGTTTTAACCGTAGCCCAAACCTTTCATTATGTTCAGGACTAAGGCAAGAGTCCTGGTAGGTTTGGGTGCAAGAAGTGGCCCAACAAAAAAAGATGGGTTTACCAAAACTAGATCGAGGCCCTACCCCTTTACATACTTCCAGGTCTCTTTCTCAACAAGAGTTTTTGCATCTGCATACCAAATTTGCAAGAAAAATATACCCTAAATTTAGAATTATGGAGATGTGAATTGAACCTAAGAAGTAAAATCTTTCATGGATAAGTTTAAGGAGATATTTTGGGGCTTTTTGCTGTTTGTACCAAGATAATCAAGTTTAATATTATCCTCACAACAAGCAGTTCCTATTAATTACTCTTGTATAGGCAATTCAATGCTTCTAACCAATGAAATATAATCCTCAAAGGAGGCCAAAGTCTACATAACCTTAAGCTATAAATTAATTCATTGTTGTATCCTATGGAAAAAAATGTTGAAAATGAAAAAGTAAGCTAACAAAAATGCCAACCTAGCACAAGAAGAAAAAATAAATACCTACTTCTAATCTCACTTTTGTATATCACATAGCAATAGGAGGATCATATGAAAAACCCTAGTAGCTGGATTAATGAATATAGTGCCAGAGAGGAAAGTGAGCTAGGGAAGATTTAGGAGATCTCCACATTATCTAATCATAGGAAAATACATCATTTATTTATTTATTTAAATTGAAATAAATCATTCTAAACCCTATATAGGATACATTGATAATTCAAAAGAATTTGAAGGAATTTGAAATTATGCAAAATATGTGTCAATTAAATACCTAGATTACAAATATTAGCATGAACAATGTAACCCTTGTTGAGCAGAGTAGGAATAAGATAAGCAACAATGAATCCTATGCCTCCTATCACACACGTCTCCTTATCATTCTCTGTCATTCTTTACTGAAACACTTCTCCATTTTGGTAGGTTACACCTGAAAATAAGGTTTGAATGAAGTTTTTAGAGTATGTTTATTAAAATGAAAACTTCATTTTGATGGGCTACCCGTGAAAATAAGATTTCGATGAAAGTATTAGAGTATGTTTATTAAAGTTTTAGAGTATTTTGGTGGGCCATTGATTCTTGATTTCTTAAATGATCTATTCAAATAGATTGTGACTAAATAAATGACTAACTATTTAGTCATTTTTATTTGTGTGACTAAATAATTTTTTAGTCAATGAGAAAATTAATCATATTTACTCATTTATAGCCGAGTTACAAAAAAATAGTACAATTTAGTCATTTTTAGTTGTTGTGACTAAAATTTTTAGTCACGTAGTCATTTATTTTCCAAATTCTACTAGTGCCTTGAGGCATTTTTTCAAATACTCTATATAAGTTTACATGAATTAATCTATTATGTCATGTTTTTCAATTTTTATCTTCAAAAGTTCCTAAAAATTAAACTTTTATATGCAACTTCCATGTAATTCAATGTTGAATTATATGTAAAACAATGAAGATTAATAAAATCGTCAAATGAATGGTCTATATTGTAAAAACAAAACAAAAAACTCAATATAAACATCTAGCTAAAATGAAAAAGAGTGAATTCCACTAGCCATGATGGAAATGGACTATTATAATCAATGAAAATGGAATTCATAAGCGAGTTTGTGTTAAGTTGATATCCTCTATATAAGTTTACATGAATTAATCTAAATTAGATCATTTTTTTTCATTTTTTTCCTTCAAACTCCTAAAAATTAAACATTTTTATGCAACTTCCATCTAATTCAATGTTGAATTGTATGTAAAACTATTATGATTAATAAAATCATGAAAGGAATAGTTTATATTGTCAAAAATAAACAAAAAAACTCAATATAAACATTTCAATTGTACCAAAATGAATATATTACCTGAGATAATGAAAAATGATGTAGAAACTTCAAATTGTCTTCTTTTGCATTGTCTAGCATGCAAATTAGTGCTAAAAAGGTGATGGATCAAGCATAATTTGGTACAACAACAAGTAAACTACATAAAAATGCATTTTTGAGTTGGATAAAGCATAGAACCAAAAAACACAGAGAATTGTGGGCCTGAATCATGGGGTCAACTCCTTTTTTACCTTTTTTGGAAAAGGAACATTTGACACTCATTAAATTTGGAGAGTGTCAAATTTGGTGCTCGCTAAATTTGGAAAGCACCAAATGTGATGAAAAATATGATACATTGTTAGGACTTCAATATTTAGAACAAGCAAAACTAAGAACACACCATTTAACTACACTTGGGTATAAATAAAGGTGATACATTGTTAGGACTTGATTATTGAGGACTACAATTACAAATATCAATTATGATACTTTGAAGACTTGAATAAAGAAGGATTGCAATTAAAATTAGATAATATGTCATGATTTGTGATAGAAGATCATAGGTTATAGCCTTTAGAGAGTGGGTTAAGCATCTAGGGGATGATAAATGTAAAAGTGGAATCCAATATGGATCTTTAGAGATATGTGATCAAAACCCTCAATTATATACCTTAAACCCTAATCCCTCTAACCTCAAACCTTAAACCATCAACCCTAATTGCTCAACCTTAATCCCTCAATCCTTAAACCTTAAACCCTCAACCCTAGTTTCTCAACATTAATCCCTAAATCCTCAAACCTTGACCCTAATCCATCAACCCTATGCCTTAAACCCTAAACCCTCAACCCTAATCCCTCAACACTATCCATTAAACCCTTAACCTAAAACTCCAAACCCTCTACCCTCCACCCTCTAACCTACACATTAAACCCTCAAACCTAATCCCTAAACACTATCCCTTAAACCTTAATCCGTCAAACCTCAACCCTCAACCCTTAAATTGTAATACCTCAACCCTCAACCTTCTACCCTCTACAGTATACATTAACCCTCAACCATAATTGGGAGATACCTGAGAGAGAGAGAGATGAGAGGGAGAGAGAAATATAAAGACCTGAGAGAGGGAGTTGGAGAGAGAGAGATAAAGAGACCTATGAGGGAGAGAGAGGGAGTGTAAGAGAGGGGGTTGGAGTGAGAGAGAGAGACTTGAGAGGGAGAGAGAGAGTTATCTAGTTAGGGTTGGGGGAGATACCTGAGAGAGGGAGAGGGGTTGGGAGGGAAGTTTTGAGGGAGACACCTAAGAGAGGGAGTGGGAGACACCTGAGAGAGAGAACTAAGAGATACCTGAGAGAGAGATGAGATGAGAGGGAGAGGAAAGATAAAAACATGAGAGAGGGAGTTGGAGTGAGGGAGAGAGAGACAAATAATTGAGAGGGAGTGTGAGATAGGGGGTTGGAGTGAGAGAGATTTGTCTAAGTAGGGTGGGAAGGAGTGAGACCTAAGAGAGAGAGAGACTACTACATCATAGAAAGAGAGTTATCTAGTTAGGATGGGAGGGAGAGACCTAAGGGATGGGTATGGGGTGGGAGGTATATTTTGAGGGAGAGACCTAAGAGAGAGGGAGTATGAGAGAGGGGGTTGGAGTGAGAGAGGGTAGTCTAGGTAGGGTGGGAGGGAGTGAGACCTAAGAGAGAGATATAATTAAGAGGGAGAGAGAGATAGTTATCTAGTTAGGGTGGGGGGAGAGACCTGAGAGAGGGAGAGGGGGTGGGAGTGATATTTTGAGGGAGTGGGAGACACTGAGAGAGAGACTGAGAGAGAGACTTGAGAGGGAGAGAGACCTGAGAGAGAGATACCTGAGAGAGAGAGACTTGAGAGGGAGAGAGAGAGTGAGTGGAAGAGACTTGAGAGAGAGAAACTTCCAGGGAGAGAGAGTAGTCTAGTTAGGGTGGGAGGGAGAGACTTTGAAAGAGGGAGAGGGGGTGCAAGAGATCCAAGAGATAGAGGGTGGGAGGGATAGAATGAGGGAGAGAGAGTTTTCTAGTTAGGGTGAGGGAGAGACTTGAGAGAGAGATGTGCGAGTAGTTAGGGTGGGAGGGAGAAACCTTAGAGAGGGAGAGGGGTGCAAGAGATCAAAGAGATAGAGGGTGGAGGGGATAGAGTGAGGGAGAGACTTGAGAGAGAAGGGGTGGGAGGGATAGAGAGGAGAGACTTGAGAGAGAGGGGGTGGGAGGGATAGAGGGAGGAAGAGAACTAAGAGGGAGAGTTATCCTATACATTAAACCTTAAGGATGGAAGATAAGGTAGAGAGTGTAGGAGAGACCTATAGAGGGTTGAGAGAGAATGGGTACATATTGGTTAAGAGGGAAGGGGGCAGAGAGTGAGTTAAAGGTAAGAGCTCAACTATCCATAAAAAATCATAAACTATGAACTCTAAGTGTTATCAAAGTACATATTGGTTAAGAGGGAAGGGGGCAGAGAGTGAGTTAAAGGTAAGAGCTCAACTATCCATAAAAAATCATAAACTATGAACTCTAAGTGTTATCAAAGTGGTGGAGAGACACTAAAAGAGAAAGAAAAGTTATATTTTTGTCAATGCAACTCATTTAGTGAGCACAAAATTTGGTGCTCTCCAAATGGCACATCCCATTTGGCGCTCTCCAAATCTGGTGAGCGCCAAATGGGTTGTGCTATTTGGAGAATGCCAAATTCAAAACTTTCCAAATGAGCTACTTATGGACATGATTTTCTAAGTAGGGTACCAAATTTTCACATATTTTTGGCCATGCTAACCGTCATATTTGCATGTCTTTCAATGCAATTTTATAAAAAAATGTGATGATGTTAGGCTCTCTCTTAGCTATCTAAATATATAATTTTTTTACATTTTGATTATGGTTTTCATCCATAACTTCTCTTGTTATTGCCTCCTTTTTTTGTCAAAAACCAACATGTGTTAGTTTTAGGATAGATTTTTACTTGTTCATTGAATTTTGAAACAATTTTTTTTTAAAACTAGACTCCATTCTACACGTGATGAAAAAAATCAATTTTTGATTAGCATTCAAAAAAATAGGGGGAGCATGCTCAAATTTTAACTTTTTAGGATGTGTCCACTTCAAAACTTCATAAAATACTATATTCATTTAAAAAAATTTGCCGAAAGAATGGGGATAAACGACATGGTGTTAGCTAATTTCTCACTGTTTGGACTTTTGAAATTCTAAAAAAAAGTTAATGGAAAAGGGGTGTCTTAGACGCTTTGCTATTTTTTTGATAAAACAAGACCTATTCCCCTTTTTTAAACCCTTTATCTTCACTATTTAAAAAAAAAATAGTAGCAAGTAGAAACTAGAATTGGATCACTTCAACTCTTGTTATTGCCGCATCTTCAAGTTTTGAGCATAACTATCTTCATTTTCTTGTGCACATCAGATTTTGTTGATTTAAAAAAGAAGTGGCATCTTAAAATCCATTTTTGTGTCACAACTTAGTGCATTTACCTGTATGGAGTACCTAGAGAAATTTTCACTAATCAAGGCCCATAGTTTACTTATGACCTTATTTATTAGTTGGTTAAAGAATATTCAAGAAGATAGAAAATCAACACCTTATCATCCCCAAGCCAATGAGCAAGTGGAGGTTACAAACAAAGAGATTAAGAATATTCTGACCAAAATGATGCAAATTCTTAGAAAATACTAGGCCTCAAGATTGCTTGAAGTAGTGTGTGCCTATAGAAAAACATGGAAAACAACTATAGGTTTCACACCTTATGAGTTATTCTATGGTAAAACAACAGTTCTTCCAATAGAGTTCAAGTACAAGACACTTAGGACAATAGTGGATTTAGGAATGGATTTGATAGAAGCATAGAAGGAAAGGTTACACAGTCTAAATGGATTGGATGAAATTATATTGGAGGTAATGTATCATACATAGATCATTTATAAATAGAGAACCGAATGACATAATTAGTTTATAAAGGCCAAAGAGTTCACTGTAGGTGATTGGGCTTTACTATATGATTATAGGTACAAAGATCACAAGGGTAAGTTATAGTCAAGATGGTTGGGACCCTATAGAATTCAACAATTATCATAATGGAGTAGTTAAGTTACAAACTATAGATGCCTCTATATGGTCAAAATAATGGTTCATATATAGACAATCAATCATGAGATAACACCTCAACAGTAGATACTACCGGTTCTCATAGTGCCTTAGTAGATGAGCTACATAGTCATCTCTTGAGGTTACTTAGGTATAATTTACTATCCCACAATTTTATGCACACACAACATAGTTACTGTGTTTCACAATCTTCTTCCAAGAATGCTTCGTACTACTAAAGGGACCTATAGTTTCATGTATTAAAGCTGCTATAATCCAGTTTGGTCCTTGTTATAGTAGGTACCTAGAGCTTAATACATTTGAGTTGTCATAGTTCAGTTTGAGACCTATTGCAGAAGGTACCTACAATGTTATCTATGAGAGCATTTAAAATTTTGTGCTACATTAATTGCAGTTCATCACCTTTCATTTAACTTTATCTCACATATGCAACATTAATCCTATCATATTAAGTACATGTAGCATGCTCATTCCATTCCATGTTTCCAATTCAAATTTCAAGTATTTGAACTATCACTTCATATCCTTTCATCTATACATTATGCTTCATTTCATTACACATGCCACCTTGCCATTTATTTAAGTATACAATACAATTAACTCTTGTCAAATCAATATCATATTGTGAATACTCTTCAATCAGCCTCACACATGCAACATTATATTAATCACATCTGATAGGTACACATAGTACACTACCATCATTATCATAGATTTCCAAAAGCTTTCATTATGTATTTACATTAAATTTAGCATGCTATCTATTGAATACATTTATTTCCATGTTTTTCAATCATACCCTTTGCCTATTTCACATGAATTGAAGTGAGTTCACTTCAAAAATTAAGTTGGGGGAGGGTAATATGTCAATTTTTTAAAAAGTTTTTCTCCACCAAAATCCAAATGCAAAAAAAAACATACAAACTCTTTTTTCCTTATTACTTTTTGCACCTGCAACCTTTTGTTGTCAATTTAGTGGTCAATTCCTAGATTTTGAGGCAATTTTAACCCCATTCAAGCTGAATTAAGCCTATACAAAGGAGAAAGTTATGTAACAATTGCAATTACAGTGTAGTTATAGTGGAAATGTGCATGCGAGTGTAGTATAATAGAGATGGTTTGAAGGTGATTGAGTTAAAATTGAGTTGAATTTCTTGAACATTGAGTAGAGGAAAAGTATTTTACCATGGGAGGTGAAATTATCTAAAGGGAGCCATCAACTCACAAACAAATATTGGACGATACATTGTGTCTACCCATTTTTACAAGGGTTGGTTGGTTGGACTACTTCATATTGATGGGTGTTTTTTCACTTCTCAACAAGGGTAATGCATAAGTGCATCAACTCTCTTGAAAGGAAACCTCCTACAAACAAGTTTCCGAAAACTACCCTAAGATCTCTCAGGTGTTAGGTCATGACAATGCTTGGAATTTCTCAATTGGTTTATGTGATTTGATGGTAATCACAAGGCAACCTTATGTATGTTAAGTTGGAGGGAAATCGGTTCTTCAAATGGAATTCTTAAGGTGTTAGAGTTGATGTACAATTGCTACAAGTTCAAAACAATAGTATAAACTCCACTTTCATCATTAGATTTGGCTTTACAATGATGCTTGAGCTTTGCATAAATTACTATTTCAAAGAAAAGTCAAAAGGGAAGGGAAAGGAGGAAGTTCCTAGACCTGCAACTATCAATGAACATTGACAATGGAGGATACTACAATGGACAAACTTCCTGAAACTAGGTTCCACTTAACGAAGTAAACTAACAATCTTATGAAACTAGTGCTATCTTTTAAGGTTTTCAGATTTTCAACCATTAATTCACCATGAAACATGAATAAAAGATGAAGTTTAAGTGCAACAATCAATGTGTGCTCAGACTAGCTTTACACTACTATTTATCATCAATAAACAACAAAAATCATGAAAAGGGAAGGGCATTGACACAACATAATTCTTCAAAATCAATGAACAACATTAACTAATCTACTAAAGCATGTAAAACACATAGAACATCAAAGCAGATCTATTGAAATCTATCAACTATGAGGAGATGAATCATGAAACATGAATGAAACTCAAGAATCCACCAAAAATAATGAATTTCTATTAGAATTTCAGCAGCATGTCTTTACAATAACTTAACTCTCTCTTTGAAAATGAGAGACCACCTATTTATAGTTTTCAAAAAGAAAAATCAATGGCCAAGATTTAATCTCATTGTGTGACCAAGATTCACTACAAATTAGGGTTTCACCTACCCCTTGATATTTTACAATTTAAAATACATTTCTTGTCTTTCAACCTATTTTATTCTCTAGTGCTTGGTATTGTAGCACTTTTGTCTTCTAGCTGACTGCCTTTTGCTGTAGCTACACAGTGAGAAGCTCATCATCAATGATAGGCTCTCCTTCATTCTTCTTCACAGTGGCATACCCCACAAATTGATCGATCAATGCCTGGAGTTTATTCCACTCCATTATATCAGATTGAAGCACTTGAAAGCTCAACTTTATGGATCTTCTAGTAATCAGATCCCAATCTTTAGTACACTTCGGTATATTCTTGATTAATTGCTCTGATTGGGCGAAGGCTCGAATGACAAAATCCATAAAATATGGTGTTAGTGAATTTGCAGCCCCATTTTCCATCTTCTTATGGAAATACGACATTATCTTTTCAGGATCTAGCTTGACGACCGATATGTCATAGTCCATCATGAGCTTTAAATATTCTTCACAAGCTGCCCGATGTTCCTTGACCCAATCCAAGTTGAGTTCCACTTCATGGAACACCCATTCTAAGACTTATCTTCTATGATCTAGGCCTAATTTCCATGTCTCAACAAGCCAATGGTCATCCCTCACTAAGGTCAACTCCTTTTCCCAAGCTTTCTCGAGAATCTTGAGGATAGCCTCGAGTTTAGGGTATGTAATCCTATACAACTACGAGAAGTCAGTACATAATTTCTCTATGCCTTTGAGCTACTTTTGCACCTCCTAAAACTTGTTTCCTGTTTGGACGACATGGCCAATGCCCATATCACCATTGTAAAGAACTCGCTAGAACCAATCTTCGGTGGCCTTAGTCCAATTCTTTCTCCTTTCAATCTTGTTTATGTGTTCCTTGTATAGTAGCAGTGGTAGGGCCGATGATGTCATTGGTAGTTCTTTGGTGAAAGACCATTGCTATATATAGGCAGTGAGATCTGCCACCTATGCCTTCAACTCCTCCCTGAAGGATTGGTCCTTGTTCATTTGATGCATAATAGTGGTGAACAACCCTTGGAGATGATCAATCTTTTGTTCTCTGGTGGTTGTTCCCAAGTTGATTTTGGAGATATTGTAGCTAACTCCTTCTCCCTTGTCCATTACCAGAGAAAAAATTTGTATTGTCCTTGATCTCGATGCATCCATCATGATATGGGATTAGACCCTTGGATTCTTTTCTTTCTTTTCTCCTATCTAAGCTTGTGCTAGGATAGCTTCTAGCCTTTCGTTGGGGTCCATGAGGGTGGGGGCTTCTTCTGTAGTTGTTTCTCCAACCACTCAAGCATCTAAGATCCCTCCTTTAGTGATTCATGATCACCTTCCTCTCTTTGAGTATGTTGGATCTCTCTTTCCTCATAATATGAAGCTTCTTGGTTTTATTTTTACTATTCTTCTTCATCTAAATCCTAGATGAATATGGTTCTTCCTTTGAGCAGCCTGGTAGTAGCTATATTTTCCTTGGGGTTGTCCTTCTTTTTAGGTGCTCTTTCTTCTTCTTCTTGCCCGAGTTTTGCGTGGTGCTTTGTCTCAGGGATTCTTTTTGTTTCAGAATCTTCTTCAGACTTACCTTCTTCTAGAGCTTCATCTTCTTTCTTTTCCTATTCCCTTGTGGGAGACATTTCTTCTTCTCGAGAGAGGCTTCTATCTTGTTTCTTAATCGAAGGCTCTGTAAATACCTCCATGTCTTCACCTGTTTCTTTCTCTTCTTCGGAGGATTGCCTCTCAACCTCCTCTCCAACATCCTTGAGTTGTTGGGCCAACTCTTCCTAAAGTTATTGGTCAGAGCATTCTACTATATACTTGGCACTGGGGTCTTTGACATCTTCCTTTGAGGATTGTGACCTTTCTTCTTCAAGTACTACCTCATCAATGACCAAGTTTTGCTGCTCCGGGTGCTCATGGTAGTTGTCCTTGAATGGACCCTAAGGTTCATCATCTCCCCCTTCTTTGGCTACCTCCCTCTCTTGTCTTTCAATATCTTTTGAGATCTGGATGGTTGAATCCATTTTGGGTGGTTATGTTAGAGGAGAGACGGGGAGATTGGAAACAACTTGAGCTAGAGTTGCCTGCACTGCAAGGTTCATCAGTACTCCAAAGAGCTCCATAGGTATATTATGCATGTGTCAGGAAGATGCTTCTAGAAGAGTGAGGGTGGGCATTATGATTGTGGAGGCCAGAGGAACTGTAGTTGATGGAGACATTGAGGAGGACGAGAGAGGGGAAGTTTTTGCAAAGGAGGAATCTCTCACCATAATGGGTGTAGTCAGTGAGGTGGAAGCTAGGTGAACCAAGATGTCCACCGCAGGCAGAGAGGAAGTAGATAATGCTTGAGATGCTGGTGGAGTGATTGTAGTGGCAGCGGTGATCGTAGCAAGAGTAGAGGTGGTGGGTGGAGATTTTGGTTGCTCTACCTCTTCTTCCTCTCCTTCATGCAAGGGATCCTCTTGAATTGTGGGAATCTACAAGAATCTGCCTGATTTATTTTCTTTCTTTGAGGTCTCACCCTTTGAAGGCTTCCTTGAGTATAATTTATGCTTTGGCTAGCACTCAGCTACCTCTTTTCTTTTTCTTGACCTAGTGGCTGGAGGATATTTTTGATCCTCTTCAGTTGGGGCAGCAACAGTCCCACTATCTGTTTCACTCTTGAGCTCATCCTCAAGCTTCCCATATGTCAATGTAGCTCCTTGGATCTTCAGTTGTGAAATTTGCACATCAATCCACTACTTTGTCCTGTACTCCATTGGATTTTTTAGAATGTCGAGGTCATTGACCTCTTCCTTGTCCAAATCAATTAAGGGCAACGGGAGGTTGGTTACAACATCAAACCTTGGATATATAACAGTGTTCTCATCCTCCATAATTTTATCTAGGACTTTAAAAAATTTGATTGTCTTGACAAAGTAGGAAGTCATACACATATAGTATCTCATGCATACCTCCTTGTCATCTTGGCAGTTAGCCCAAAAGTCTTCAACATTGTGCAAATGGGAATATTCTCTCCCAACCATCTTCTTTAACTTGCCATATGGGTCCATCCTCAGTCGAGAAGTGTGGAGGCCCAAGTTTTATTCAATGATTTCTTTCTTTGAATACTCTACACATTGAGATGTGGGAAGAGCATACATGCCTTGGCTGAAAGTGAGTGGGTAGGGAATGCCTAGCCTGTGCTTGTCACTTAGAAGTGTATGTGCATGTTGTAGTTGCTTGTAGACTTCTAGCAAGATCAAATGGCCATTTGGATACCAGAGTAGCTTATATGGCCTCTTAGAGAATCCCTTAGTTTGGATGTAGGTGAATTTGGGAAACTGGATAAATAGGAATCCAAACCGGTGGATGAATGTATGGGCTTTGTGCGTGACTCTTCTCTCAAAGTCTCCTCTAAGAATTTTGATGATGTGCCCAATAAAGGCATCATTTACCCAGTAGTAGTCCTTAAAATTTTGGTATTGGAGCTATGGATTCCTATCATATACTTTCATCTCTCTCTGCGAGGTTGGGCTCTATGCCACAAATAGACCTTTGTATGGAACGAGATCAACCAAAAGATAGACCTAGTAGGACGTCATGCAAAATTGAGAGGTCTTCTTGACTACTATAAATTGATCACGCAAGTAGTTGCTAATCATTCTTTCCCAGTGGAACTTGATTTTCCCCCTGATGGTTTCTTCTATAAAGTAGAATATCCAATCTTGGAAGTATACTCTAGTCAGGATGCCCATGAATCTACTTAGCAAGGTTACCAAATCATGGTAGTCCTCATGGAAATCACTCTTAAACAATTCTTGGGGTACCTTGTTCACACTTCCTATCTTCTCTTTCAACCAATATTGATTAATCAACTTCTTACATCTAAGAGGGTCGGCCTTCCATCTACTTTCTACATATTGCTTTGTTGTTTCCTCCATTGGATCAAAGGTGGGGATGTGGAAGGTTTGTCCTATGGACCTGGCAGACAGGTCAACCAATACTTTGCCATCACGGTCGACAATTCTTCTGGTCTTCTCTTAATAGGATTCTCTTCAAGCCATCACTAGCTTTGGAGCCATAAGAGCAGGCGAGAAATAGGCTACCTTAGCCAATCCACTTTTTCTAATCCTCTTTGTAGTTTCTGTAGTGGCGTTGGAAATGACCCTTTGTCTGAATTCATCAATGTCAATTTGTCCCAGGCTGGTATCTGTAACAATATCCCACATAGAAGTGACTTTGGAAGTGATTTCCACACTGTGGAACTGGAATTTCATCTGGTCCTTATCTTCTTTCCTCTTGGAACTTTAGTAGATTTCTTCCCCTTTTCTTTCTCTATGGACGCCCTTGATGGTCCTACAACTGATTCCATAAATCTTGCAAGCAAAGGCACACCAATAATATTCTTGTATAAAACAAGGGGAGCGTTAGAAAAATCCTTTAAAACAGATGTTAGGTCGAGTAATCGATCCTTCAAAGATCATAAAATCCATCACAAATTATCATTTTCCTTTCTTTTGGGGAAGATATAGCAATGCATGCCTAGGGATGTTGGTTTCCATGGGCTGGTAGCCATTTTAGAGGAAGTTGCAGGAAGATGGAAAAGAGGGCACGACTGCCCGCATGCCTCCACCTGCATCAATATTTTGCAGGGTAATGGGCCCATAAAGTTTTTTAGGTTTTTTGAACATGCAGGGTCATTATTCATGAGGTCTTGGAAGCCTAGCTTAATCATTTTGGCATTTGGGTCTAGAGGTTGAGGTGGGAGATGTTGTCTTAGCCATTAGGATCTCCACCGTGGGAATGACATTGGCAAGGCATAATCTTGTAGATGAAATCCCGCAATGCGGGACCCACAGTCAGGGAGGGCGACATCCTTTTTCTTTGAAGTTTAAGTCATTCAATATGATGTAGGCGGAGACCCTCGAGATGCTATTATTAGGTGGATGTTTGAGACGGTGGAGATGAGACAACGAAGATGAGACAATGGTATGCAAGAGGTGGAGGAGTCAAGTTTGACATGGTGTGTAGTAGGCTAGGGTCAGCTGTTTGAGATCAACAAAGATAAGATGGTGACCTGCAGGCAACCACTCGTATTGAACTACCCAGATGCAACTTTACTTAGTGATTTTCAATGAAGGCTCTAGGAAATTTCGGTGCCAGGGCCCATGAAGCGGAAAGACAAAGACCATCAACCATTTGAAATGGTGGACGATTGGTGGCGGTCTGCGCTCGGAAGTCCGCAAGAGCTGGCCTACAAAGGGTTTATTTAGGTGTTTGGGAGACCAGGAAGGCGACAACAGATGTGGGGTCCGTGATGTAGAATGACGCAAGAGTTTCCGTTTGGGATAGCCATGAAAACAACGGTGAAATAGTAGTGGAAACCTGCATCAAATGGCCCACAAAGGAGAGCTCAATGACTTACTGGTTGGCAAACAAGGGTGCCATGGGACCTGCAAGGTGGGAGGCCGGGGCTAGGTAGCTATGTGAAATGGAGATTGAAAGGGAGCATCCCGCATGCAGAAACCTGCATTTGCGGGCCCACGGGGGCTGGGAGAATTTCTCCTTGAATTAAGGTTTTTGTTTGGTTTACTGATTATGGTGAGGAGGTGGCGTCTACCTGCATGTGCAGGCCTACCAAAGGTAATGGCCACCATTTAAAGTTTGTTGCTTGGGGAGCTGAGGTAATGAAAATGGAGGATTTATAGGCCACAAGGGCTCAACGGCCCTAGTCAAGAACGATGGCCACGGTGTGAGGTTCTGTGTGGCCCTGAAGGGTTAATTTTTGAAGAGTTTTAATTTCTAAAACTTGGGTTTTAAGTGGAATGAAGTCTTCTAGACAGTTTTAGGGTTTTCTCTTTTAGGATTTTAATAGTTTTACGAAACTCAATGAAAAAACATATGACATGGGCAGCAACAGAAAACCTACCCAAAAGACTCGGCAAGAGGCAATGGAGATGGCTTGAAATCATCCTCAAGGTAGCGCAGGCATGAAGGCAATGAAGGAAAGAGGAGCTCTGACTTGTGCAGCAAGAATGTTGGTGAAAATGACTTATCAAATTTGCTATTTATAGGATTTGAGTCATTAAATTCCTACAATAAATTCTATTACAATAGTAGGCATGGTTGGTGGGCAAAAATTTTGAAATGGTCGGTGGTAGAGCCCGTGGGGTAGGCAACATCCTAGTGTTTCCCGTTTGATAGGTTAGTGAAAGAAACGACAACATAGGCTACAAAATCTATAGGGCAGGTGGATGTACCGACTCGCCCACCACATAAATAGCGAAAGAAAGGCATAATTCTACCAAGGGCATCTCACATTGGCGGACCCACAATGGGAAAAGGTCGCTGGTTTTGAGGATCTAAGGAAACCTACCAAAGGAACTCCACAAAGGCAGAAGACTTGAAAATTTCAAGGGTGGTGAAATTTGGTCAACTCAAGATGACAACTTTAGGACTTATTGACCACTTAAGACTCAAAATAGGGGGCATACAAAATGAGGCAAAGGAAAAAGTGACCCAGAAAAAGAGAAAGAGAGGGTCCTCATTCCGAATGGGGTGTGTGTACTATAGGCACAAGAAATGGTGACTCTATTAGGAAAACGCTCCTGAGCATTCTAAGGATAAAGACTCATTCTGAACCTAGAATCTCTGGTTTCACAGACCAGGGCCAGTATCCATAAGTCAACTAAGGAACTCGAAGGAGAATAGAGATCCTTAATTGAATATGATTGTAGGGACATCTTAGAAGTGTGTGCATACAGTGAATTCATTCCCTTCTTTCAGAGGTGAACTGTAGATTTTTGAGTAGGGCTTCTAGGCTACTCTTACACTCTTAGGATGTTTCACCTAAAAGGAGAGAGATAAACCCCACTCAAAAGATCTAGTTAGGTTCAATCAAATTATGCAATGTATGATGTTATTAAGGCTAAATGGAATGATCTAAGTGAAATTGGATGATCTATTTGATTGATTATGAATGCAAAACCTAAGAATTATGCAATGTTGGAAAATATAATGTGATATGCAAACACGAACTAAGTATGAACAAATGCAAAAAAAAAGGAAAAGGGATGAATCGGAGTGCACCTGGAGGTTTGATGAGGATTCTAGAATATTCTGAATGTTGACTAAGATCACTAAAATCACCAGTTGGACTCTTTCACCACTAATGGCGAATCAGTCGTACTTTTGATGAAAACTATTGGGAACTAATTTTTGAGTGTCGGATCCAGAATCTGACAAAATATGGATTTCTAGCCTTAAAGTGGGACTCATTCACCACTGATGGTGAATCCATCCACTCCCAAAATTATGTGAAATCAGGGACCAATTATGTAGCACCATATTTGAGGTTGTCTGCTTGTCAAGTTGCTGAGGTCAAATCTACAGAAAATGTACAAAATGTCTTCTCCAAGCTTGAAATAGGATGTAGTTGACTTGAAACACTTTGTTGACTTCTTGTCCACTTTTCAACACCTAAATTCTTATCAAATTTGTATACACAAGTCTGCAAACACACATACAAAAGGGGAAAAATGGTTAAGGGTTAGGTTATAGGGATTTTCCTTGGTCAAATCCCACTTTGGTAATCAAACCCTTAATGAAATAATGAAATAAAAGAGAATGATAAAAAAACATGAAAATGCTATAAAATTACCAAACCCTTATTGAAGAAATATGAAGATATAACAATGGCTGCTCCAAAATACTTGATTAGTGCTTGATTCAATGATGCAAAGTGCTCAAATACTTGAATGAATGCTTAGTGAGTGAAGAGATTGCTTGAATGAATTAGGAGATGTAAAATGAGGAGAAAAACACATATTTATACACACTTGTGCCTTAGTAACCTGATAATACATCATCACAGGCCGACATAAGGTGATTTTAAATAAAAACCCAAAAGAAAATTTAAAATATTTTGAATTTTGAGCCAAGAGGGACTCATTCACCACCCATGGTGAATGGGTCCCACCTTGGACTTGAAAGTGGGTGTTGGGAATTATCTTACATTTAATGTTGTTTATCAAGTTTACATTAAAAAACACACTTAATTAAGCCTTATAAGGGAATAAAGGCATCAGATAAAGCATAAGAAAGGTGTAAATAATGAAATTAAGCCTAGAAAAGCATGAAATCTTGTTACAAGACTTTACAACACTTCAAAATAGGACTTAATAAGTGATGAAAAGGTGATTTTTAGGTGGATTGTAATGAATAGAGTCTAGAAAAGTGTAGAAATGTTTTACAACACTTAACAACACCTTCATGAGATGTCATAATTTGAATTTTAAGTACCTAATGTGAATGTTTAAGCCACATTGCAACATTAAATCAAAGAAAAATGGACCAAACATTATGAAGAAAGGCCTAAAAAACCATGAAAATGACAAGGGGCCATTTCTCTATGGCACAAGAAGCTATAACAATTGACCATTAATCAGGCCAATCAAGTTAGGTAAGCTGTCCAACCCCAAAAGTAACTTGGACATTGCCTTGCTGCCGATTAGGCATCCATAGCCCTGAGGGAGTTGTCGTTGTGACCCCACAAACATTTCTCTACTGCCAACCGGACGTCCATAGCCCTAATAGAGTTATTTGCACACCCACACAGTTGCCTTGTTTTCATCACTTTCTTTCTTTAATTTCTTTTCGAATATTTTCTTTTAGTACTCTTTCTTTTGCTCAACTGTGTAAGTATCGAAGCTTATTGATGAGGTAAAAATAACCTCATCAACATAATGGTCTCAATATGAAAAACTAAACCTTTCAGCCCAAATTACCTTGCCAATTGATTACCTTTAGGAAAAATAATTGCTCTCTTTTTATGAATAAGCGTACAAACTTTACTTCTTGAAGTTAGGAAAATTAAGCTTATTTATGTGGAATTAATGGTTTAGTCTTCAAGCATTTCATAGGTCAACACCACTCCCAATCACCATTCCAGTCGAAAGGGAAATGAACACGGATCTTAATACTTTTGAAAACAAGCGAGCGTGCACCAAAATTTTAGGAGCACACATTTTGGGCTGAGTCTTCATAGTCTGTTATTTTTTTAGTTTCAAAAAATTTATGGCTCGAACGAGCCTCTTTAATATTGTATGTCATGGGATTTAAATTCCATTTGTTATTGGCAATATGTTAAAAGACTCTATTAAATGGAAAGTAGGTTTTGTTTGTTCTCTTCATATAAATATGTAACTATTGCAAATAATGAATAGAGAAGAAGATTATCGTTATGCTACCAATATGTATTTTGAGTAAAAACTACCATATGAATAAGAATGAGTTTTCCTGTCACTCTTTGAATTAATGAGCGATGTGAATGAAGTATTTGGAATGAAGTAACTTAGAGATTTCCAGTGCATGTGATCTAAGATAGTTGTAGACACACCCGAGAGTAGGCCACTCGAGGGTTATAGATAGATAGATACGTATTCTATTTATTATTCTATATTTTCTTTTAGTAGATAACAGTTGAAATTGCATTTCACATTCATGAGTATATGTTTTAGGCTGAGTCTTCATAGTATGTTATTTTTTAGTTTCAAAAACTTTATGGCTCGAATGAGCCTCTTTAATATTGTATGTCATGGGATTTAAATTCCATCTATTATTGACAATCTGTTAAAAGACTCTATTAACTAGAAAGCAAGATTTTGTTGGTTCTCTTCATATAAATATGTAACTGTTGCAAATAATGAATAGAGAAGAAGATTATTGTTATGCTACCAATATGTCTTTTGAGTAAAACCTACCATATGAATAAGAATGAGTTTTCCTGCCACTCTTTGAATTACTGAGTGATGTGAATGAAGTCTTTGGAATGAAGTAACTTAGAGATTTCCAGTGCATGTGATCTGAGATAGTTGTAGACACACCTGAGAGTAGGCCACTTGAGGGTTATAGATAGATAGATAAGTATTCTATTTCTTATTCTGTATTTTCTTTTAGTAGATAATAGTTGAAATTGCATTTCAGATTCATGAGTATATGTTATGTTGTCAGTGTCAAGCCTACAAGTTGCAACTAAGTCCATAGTTTATGAGCTTAACATTTGAATGTCCGGAGCACCCCTCTTTAGTTGATTCTGTTAAATTATTTTTTGATTAGTTATTGGATTGTTATCTTTCACATTAGATAAATGTTTCCTAATTTTATTACATGTTTTACTTCTTCAAAAATTTATGCATTCTTAGGGTTAATCATTTCCATGCTTTCTAGTTTAGTGGTGATGCTTTTAGATTTATAGTTTTCTATTTTTTGGTTTGAGTCATTTCCCATTTTCTAGATAGATGATTTATTGCTTTCAAGATTAGAGGCCCTTTAGCTTGGAACTTTTATTTGGTTGGTTAGTATTTAAGGAAACCTAAGAGAGAGAAGTTGAGATGTCTTCTATTGCATATAGCTGTTGGAAAATGCCCGATCAACATATTGATGTGATTATTTACTAAAATGTTAGGACCTAATGACAACCTGTCACTTTTTGGTGCCATTGTTGGGGAATCCATTTTTCTAGTGTTAGTAGGAGATATGTTGAATACATCTTTTAGGAATAGAATTAAATCTTTGGATTCTTTTCTGCATGGTTAGGAAATGAGGCCTCCACAGAAGATTCATACCAAACCCCCCCTAATCGATGTATTGACAACAAGTAGGGAGTAAGGAAACTCAACTCAAGAACTTACTGAGGAATTGACCGAACATGTTCGACCTAGACCTTCCCACATACCCCAAAAAGAGAATGAATAGTAGTCGAGGAGCATATTATTTTGAAAACTCTTGAACCTCATGCCATTGAGAAAATTTTGGAAGAGGATCATATCCCCTTCAACACCATGGATGACTATAGAAATGCCACCAATAACAACAACAATGATAACCCTCCACCATGCACATTCAATTATCCTATCGCTATTGATGTAGATGATGATATGATAATGAAAAATATCTCACCGACCTTTCCAACCTTTCAAGGTTTGTCTATTGAGGACCTTGATATTTGAATTCAAAGTCTTGTGTCAGACATATGACTACAAGAATGATAATTAGAAACTAAAGCTTTTCCCTTCCACTCTAAAAGACTTAGCTATGCGCTGGTTTATGGGGTTAGCTTCTTAGTAGATAACCTCCTGGGATGAAATGGAATTTTTCTTTTTAAAGAAATACCAAAGTTACTATAGGGTGAGTGATAGGAAAGAAGAACTGTTCAAAACAAAGAAAAATGAGGATGAAAGTTTAGAGGATTACCTAGATAGGTTTATCTTCTTATCTAAATGTTGTGGTGGAGAAGTTATAAGTCTTGATATTTTGAAGATCTTATTCCTCAAAGGTCTTGGTGACGAAGCTTAGAGGAGTCTAGATTTAATGGGAAAAGGAGATGTGTACCAACTAAGATTGGAAGAGATTATGTAATTATGTCAAAACTTCTCTCGAACTTGAGGATGAATTAGGAAGTCCACCTTTTTGAGAGGTTCCAGTGACATTAGCAAACTTTATGAAGAGCTCACCAAATTCAAGACTGACATTGTCACCCAGTTAACGACATATAGGCTAAAACACAAAACTTTGAGACCTTGTCCATCTATTGCCCCAGATGCTGAAACAAACATTTTCTAAGAGAATGTCCCTTGGAAAAAGTTGATAAGATTAACGTTTTTCAAGTGTATGAAAAAAATCACCCCACTGACCAGTGTGAGCTACTGAATGCCATCAAAAATTCCAAGAAAATAACAACTCTAGTTGAGGAAGAAGTGAACATTGTTAATCAAAGAACTGAAGGAAATTTTTCCTATCGCCATAATTCCAATCCTAATTGGAGATCCCAACTCAATTGGAATAACAATCAATGGGTAGCACCCTGGCCTCAAGAACCACCTCTAGTACCCTCTAATTGGGGAACCTATCCTTGGAGACCACCAGAATGGGAAAACCAATCTTGGGGTAACCCTCAGTGGCTTAATTAGCCTCAACCATAGTGGTACCCTCAAAATATCATTCCTCAATGGAATCAACCTCAACATCAATTTTACACTGGCCCTAGGAGAATTCCTACCCAACAACAAACTCTTCTACCACCACCCTAGAATACTCCACAAATTAAACAAGTTAGCCAATCACTACTTCTGGCACAATTAGTCCCTAACCCAAAGAACAATCATCCAAATACTCTGATGTATTCCATCGAACAAGACAATTTTCACTGGACTTAATGCCATACATTGTGGAAACCTGTAGTTGAGGTTTGGTAAAACACTTTCACAACCAATTATTGAAGAAATCATCAATGAACCTATCACGAAGTCTGCTGAGAAAAATTCCATAACACCCACATTCATAGAACTTGAGCCCAACCTGCCATCTTCAGTTGGAGCTTCTGACCTACGTCAAGAGGAGGGGGGTCAGTCTCCAATTGAACTTCCAAAGGATCCAGTACTGAAAGACAAACAACCTTCAACTGAATCTCTGAAGAATCTTGTGTCTAAGGATAGAATCAAAGCACCTTTTCTGAAGTGACTGAAACCAATTCTTGTGGAAGATGCTTTGGAAGCGATATCAACCACTGAGACTGCATTGATACAAGAAATTAAATGATTGCAGATTGAAGTTCCCTTGTTATAGGTGATTAAGGAGATCCCTGAGTTAAACCAGTTGATTAAATAGTTGTGCATCAGAACCCCAGGGAGAAATCCAAAAAAAATCAACACCGTACACATAAATGGGTACTTAGCTGATTTGTTAGGTGGAACAACCACTGCTTCGAAGTATGATGACCTAGGAAGTCTGATTATAACAATAATTGTAGACACTAAAATTTGGTCTAAGCCCGCGACTTCAATTTCTTCATAATTCGTATTATCATGGTCATGATTAAATAATGTTAATTATTTAATTATTCTCTAAAGTCCTTTATTATTCTATTAATTAAATAAAATTAATTATTTAATTAATTCATTTTAACATTAATTCCTCTATTAATTAAATAAACTTAATTATTTAATTAATTCATATTATCTTTATTCAAAACCTGATTAATTAAATAAATGTTCTTTATTTAATTACATCACTAATTAACCTTAACCTCTTTCTTAAATTAAATAAATTCTTATTTAATTTATCCTAATCATATTTTTGACTATAATTAAATAAATACTTTAATTATTGAATTATTCATTAATCTTTTCTTTAGTCAATTAAATAAATTTTATTTATTTAATTTAATCCTTAAATGTTGAATGTTGAATTAAATAATCATTTAATTCATAAAATTCTATTTTGGATATATTCTTCTATATTTAGATAATTGTTTAAGTTATCTAATAATTCATTCATCACTTGACTCGAGATCTATTTAAATCAGTCAGTAATATCCTAATTTAATGTTTGATTTTCTTTCACAAATAAACTCTCTGTCTTAACCAATCAGTTATCTAGTTTTAATTCTTATGCATGCACACATTTATTAATTAAATATTTTTATTTAATTAAGTTATGCGTGCATTCAAACAAATCATTTCCTTTATTCTATCTTTATCCTTTTCATACAACCTTTATTCTTCTAATTTTTGAATACTTTCAACTAGAGATTAAATCATTATTTAATCTTGATCTCTATTCTTAGGTTTTATCACTCACGTCAGTACTAACACTTATCTCAATGCATGTCAAATCCTTTAATCTCAATTGTCTATTGATCTTTCAATCCTGGCCTGTCATTCAAATGATCGATTTTCTATAAATTGATCCATCTTTCCTCATTTTACTTCTCCCGAAGTTGTATGACTTTTGGAAGCAATCTTAATCTTCGATATTTTTCTATTACCACATATATCAAGGATATACTTGCACACATATTGAAAATCTAAGGGAAAGAATACTAGCACAATGAAATGGAGGACAATCGAGGTCATTCATGGAAGGATGTAGATATTGGGTGAGATCATTTTGTGTTTATGTTTTATACTTTCCTTTGTGCTTTGTTGTTTAGCTTTAGTTTACATTAGAGTTTATTGTGCTTATTGCTACTTTAATCCAATTTTGTTTTCATGACGTTACTATAACAGTCAATGGGGTAGCAATACCTAATGCTTTAGTGGACCTAGGAGCAGCCATTAACATAATGATTGTTGATGTGATGGAAAAAATGGGACTTACTGATCGACGCCCCACAACTATAGTCTTACAGATGGAAAAAAAATCCATAGCTATTCCCAAAGGCATCATTAAAAAAATTCTCGTTAAGGTGGATGGATGGGAATATCCAGTGGATATCCAGATAATTGAATCCCTTATGCCCAAAGACAACTATCCAATAATTCTGGGATGACCATGGTTGGCTACGGTTGCAGCCAAAATTGACTGTAGGGAGGGAGGAATGACCATCTCCCATGGATCTAATAGCAAACATTTTTTTTGTATCCTCTTGCCAATCCTATTGAACACAACAGAGTATGGATTGATGAACCAGAAAGCCCTAATGGATAGGAGAATTTGGCTTCACTAGCCATGGTAGTTATTAAACATCATGGTGAAGAGCTAGAGGATGAATTGGAAGACAATGTGGAAAATATTGCCATTGATTCAGGTAGTGAGGAGATGTTAGACATAGAAGAAATCCTAGGACACCCAATCAACATAGATTAAGCAAAATTTGATGGTGCTATTTTTATTGGATTACCTTGTCCTTTGATGAACTTAGTTCCAAAAACTTACCATTTCTTTGCAAATGTTGCTCAACTTCATAAAAATGTACCACACAACTGTCCACTTAACACCTTGATAAGGCCTATGTACACTATCACGCCCAACCATCTGGGAGTCAAAACCATCATGTTGCTGCCAAGAAAAACTTTGAACATCAATAGCTGGTTGACTGAAATGGAAGAAAAAAGATTTTTTGACACCTTGGTGAGTAGATATAAATCATTCACCTGGGACTATAAAGATATGTGAGGAATACATCCTAGTGTGTGTACACATCATATCTATACTAAAGATGTTTGACCTATTCGCCAACCACAATAGAGACTCAATCCTGCCCTCAAGGAAATCGTTAAGACTGAGATTGAGAAACTCTTGTAGGTAGAATTTATCTACCCAATTTCTAACAACAAGTGGGTAAGTGGGTGTCATCCTTGGTTGTAGTTCCAAAGAAGAACAATAAGTGGAGAGTGTGTGTAGATTATAGGGAGATTAACAAGGCAACACACAAAGACTATTTTCCCTTTCCATTTGTGGACCAAGTGTTGGATAACTTGGCAAGGAGGAAATGATTTTTATTCTTGGACATATTTAGTGGATACAACTAGATATAGGTAGTAGAAGAAGACTAAGTTAAGATGAACTTTACCCACCCTTGGGGGAAATTTTCATATAGGGTTCTCCCCTTTGGGTTGTGTAATGATCCTACCACATTTTAGAGGTCCATCTTGGCTATATTTGTTGAGTTGGTAAATGAGTGCATGGAAGTCTATATGGATGACTTTACTATATATGGTTCAACATTTGATGAATCCCTCATGAATATAGAAAATTTGTTAAAATGATGTGAGGATTATCTGTTGTTCCTCAGTCATGAGAAATGTTTGATCATGGTGGAACAAGGAATAGTGCTGGGACATCATATTTTAGCTGAAGGAATTAAGGTTGATCCTACAAAAATTGAAGTCATACAACTTGAGGTTCCAAAAAAATAGACTAATGTCAGGAGTTTCTTAGGGCATGCTGGATACTACCAAAGATTCATAGAAAAATTTAGCAAAATCATAGCCCCTATGCTTTCTCTCCTCTAGAAGAATGTAGAATTCATTTGGACGCCTAAGTGTCAGTCTTCATTCAAAATTATTAAGGAAAAATTCATCTCTACCCCTATCCTTTGAGGACCTAATTGGAATCTTCCATTCCATATTTATGCTGACACATTTGATGCTGCCATTGGAGTTGTTCTAGGGAAAGAAGATGAGAATGGGGGAAAATATGCTATATACTTCATCAACAAGAACTTGATGTCAACAAAAAAGAACTATACTACAACGAAGAAATAATTCTTGGTTGTAGTGCATGTAATCAAGAAGTTTTGACATTATTTCATGGGATATAAAGTTACAGTGCATACTGATCACTCGGCCATTAAGTATATTATGAAAAAACTAGTGGTAAACACAAGGATAATTAGGTGGTTACTTCTCCTTTAGGAGTTCAATGTCACAATTGTTGAAAAACTAGAGAAATCCAATGTAGTCATAGATTTCTTATCTCGTATTAAACATGATGGTGAGTATGCTCCAATACAAGATGAGTTTCTAGATGAAAATATATTTTCTATATTCATTAAAACCCCTTGGTTCATCGACATTACAAATTACTTGGACACCATAGAAGTGCCACCTCATTTTTTATCAAAACAAAAGAAACGCCTCATTAGAGAAAGTGCCCCTTTCAAATGGATTGATGGAATCCTATTTTTATGTGGACTCGATATGGTTTTACAATGGCATGTTAGGGTAGATGAGACTTATAGTATTATGAGAGCTTGCCATGATGACCCTTCAGGAGGGCATTATTCTGCTAAAGGATAACTCACAATATTTTGGGAGCAAGATACTGCTGGCCCTCAATGCACAAGGACATTAAGAAATTAATTCGCCGATGTGATGAATGTCAAAGAGTAGGTAGGCCAATTGCTTCCAATGAAATTCCCCTATAGCCTTAGGTAGTCTTTAAGCCATTCAAAAAATGGGGATTATATTTTATTAGTCCAATAGACCCTCCTTCACAAGGAAAAGGGTACATTCTAGTCTATACCTACTACCTAAATAAGTGGGTAGAAGTGCAAGGCCTACGTATTGCCAAGGAGGAATAGGTAGGTAATCTCCTCTATAACCTAATTTTCCTCAAATTCAAATCTCCAAGGACAATTGTCACGGACTAGGGCCCCCAGTTTATGTCCAAAGTGCTATTGGCATTCACAAATCACTTCCAAGTAAGTCACAAGAAGTCCTCACCCTACCAACCACAAGAAAATGGACAAGTTGAGGTCACTAATAGTGAGTTAGAAAATATTTTGACAAAAATGGTTTCTTTGGGAAGAAAAGACTGGGCTAGAAAACTTCTGGAAGCTGTCTGGGCCTACAACATGACTTGGAAATCACCCACTGACTATAGCCCCTATGAGTTAGTCTTTGGGAAGAAGCCCCTCTTACCCATTGAATTTGAACTCCAAACCCTTAGGAAAACCATGGAATTGGGCATGGATCCTAAGCGATCCCAAATAGAGAGTCTTATAACTTAGTGAATTGGACAAACTTCATTTGGATGCCATCCATCAAACTGAATTGGTCCAACAACAACGTAAGGTTTGGCATGAAAAACATATCAAAGAGAAAGAATTCCATAATGGGGATTGGGCATTATTTTTTGATTCCAGATACAAGGATCATCAAGGGAAACTCAAGATACAATGGCTTGGACCATACAAAATTTATGAAGTGTTTGCTAATGGTTCGGTCCAGCTGAAACCTAGCTGAAACCTATGGATGGTGATACCCAAACTCTCCTAGTTAATGGGCATCAATTACATCTCTACCATAAACCTATTAATAAGGAAGATTTTACAAAAATGGTGGAAATGCAGGGAGAAATCCACTGCATTGACTCTATTGTGGTAGGGTCAACATAGTTTTGTCAACCTAAATAATAATAATAATAGACCATTTTTATTTCAGAATGTTTCTTTGATTTATTCACTGGTTGTATCATTTGGACTTGACTAAAATTTTGTCTCCATTTTGTAGGACTTCACCTTTTTCCAAGCATAATTTTGGCACACCTTGCTGCGGTGCTCTAGAATCTATTAGGATGGTTGCTGCAATGCTCCAGAAATCATTGTAACAATGCTCTAGAATCTACACAATAGATTGGTGCCTCTCAACATTTTGATCCTGCATCCTGACACATCACTCAATGGTGCTTTGGGAGGCCAAGGCCAAGATGCCACAACTTTCTTCCTTCCAACTGCATCTTTTCAACGATGCTTAGGAATTCTACTGTTTCTTCCTTTTGGCCACATATTTTTATTGATGCTCTAGAATGTTGCTTAGGTGCTTTGGAAATTTTGGTTGCTGCTCTGACTGCATCTTTTGATGATGCTCCAAAAAATTTGGTTCTTGCTCCGGCTGCATCTTTTGGTGATGCTCCAGAAATTTTGGTTGCTGCTCTGGCTGCATCTTTTCAATGATGCTCCAGAAATCTTGGTTACTGACCCAAAAAAATCTATTAAGTGATGCTACAAAATATTTAATTTAGTCACCATGTTATGATGAAATATCTCTATGATGTTTTAGAACTCTCTTCTTCTCTACTTCAGTTGCATTTTTCAGTAATGCTCTAGATTTTTGGGTAAATTTTGTCTTTCCAATTTTTTTGATTTTTCTTAAGTTCTGCGCATGCCCATCCTTTAATGCCATTTCAAGATCTACTCCCTTATGATTATTCTGCCACATCATACTGAATCTTTCCATAATAAATAATATTATTATGACACCTTTTTGTCATAATAATTTTCACCATCACTTCAACCATCCCATCCATACCATTATTATCCTCCGACACCCTCACCAACCACATGACTATCCAATTACATTAGCACAAGTGAGTGACATTTGATCTAATGAAAAGACTTAAGGTATGTGTGAATTTATTCATTTAAAGGGTTAGTACTTATTTTGAATAAAGGTTAATTAATTGGCATGATCCTTTCCTCATAATTTTGAAACTTATGCCCTTTTACATGATTGCTAAGAGTACGACAACAATTGTAATTCCCCATGAAAGGCCATCATGATTATGCAATAAGGTGACAAGAAAGATGGTAATTAGTTTCTTCTCCATTGAGTATATCAATCCAAAACTCTTTTTTTGTCTACAATTTAGTGAAGAGACAATTCTAGAGTTATGCAAAACCTCACCAAGAGATAAAAAAAATGGGTGGCGCTACGAAGAAGTCCGAGCCAACTTCTATGATGCGATTGTTGGAATTGGGAAATATAGAAACTTTATTTTAGAGAGTTGGATGGCTAGACTTCATGAAATAATTTGAAGGGTACACAAAGTAGATTGTGAAGGATTTCGTCAAAAAATTCACAGATGGGAAGACTGTGGTGCGTGACAAACAATTCCAAGTAAGTACAAAAATCATTGCTCGTCTTTTCAGTCTCGAGAACAAAGGAATTAATTTGAATGAGAATGCTCATGTTCCCTATCAAAATTTAATAGGACTATTTCATAGGGAAAGGGAACCCCAACCTATAATGACCATAAACACCAGGGGGAAAAATAAGGGAATCCAAAAAATGTCTATTCTAGAACCCTAGAGGTTTGCTGTAACCTGGATTATTAAATATTTCACTTGTGAGGGACAAATGCCTACAGTTGTGGGACCCCCTTTCCACTTGCTGACTCATTTACACCACAAAATTGAGGACCCTACTCTTAGGGTAAATTTACCATATTTTCTCTACCATTCAGTCACCTCTATGATGAAAAAGTATAAAGTTGGGATGGGGCCTCTTAAACATCGTGGTCTAATACAACTAATATCTAAATACCATTTCTAAAAAAATCCAAAAAAGAAGTGGCAAAGGTTTCTACATAAATTTGAAAATGAGGGGATATGAAGGTCACTTGAGGAGGGAGAATCATCTAAACAAAAAGAGCAGTTTGTAGAAGAACCCTCCTCAGAGGAATTATACGCCCCTAAATCCCAACATACCTCCATGACTCCTAGTGGTGATGCACCAGAAACATTTCCAGATGAATTACAAACCCCAGGACAAGATGGGGAGGTGGGAATATTGCATTCCAAAGAAGAAGAGTAGCCTCCTTGGAAGAGAAAGAAATGAAGTAAAGTTACTTTCCAAACAACTCCTCCTCTACGAAGGAGTAAAAGGTTATCTTCAGGGGCCAATGAAACTAAACTTCCAGATGTAGGCAATAATTCAAAAAGGAAGAAGGCAAGGACTCGAGTATAGGTGGTAGAAATTGATAGTCCACCTGATAATGAGGAAAAAAATAAACAAAAAAGAAAGGGGATCAACTTCCTAGGGAAATGGACAAGGAAGCCCTATCACCTGAAGAACAAGAAGGGGAGAAAATTCATTCACCACATTCTAAGCAGAATGAAGATGAACCTATGGGAGGATTCTCTCATTTTCTTGATAGAGCAGGGAGTATACTAGAAGTTGAGGAAAATGTACATCATATTAATGAAGAAATAGAAGAAGTGCTTTACTCATCCTTTCCTAAGAACACTGAGGTAGAAAATGTACCTCAAATTGATGAAAAAGTGGAAGAAGTGCCTCACTCATCCCTCCCTGAGGACACTAAGGAGGAAAATGTGCCTCATCCTGATGAGGAAATTCATCATGTATCCTTCTCTGTGGCCATACGAAATATAGAATCCATTTAGAAAAATGAGGAATTAGAAAAGTTAAAGGTAGAAATTATGGGGTTGAGAGTTAGGTTGCAGGATGACGAAGCACAAATTAACCAACAAAAAGAATAAATTGAGGTGCAAACTACCATTGTACATAAAAGAGACTACGAAATTACCAAATTGACTGCACAAATGGAGGAAAAAGACAAGCTTATTGAGTAGTTGCAATACCATATTCAACAATGGAATCAACAGGGTAAGCAACATCAGGTTTCTCTGTGTGAAAAAGATATGTGCATTCAAGATTTGAAAAATAATTTTATGCAATTATTCAGTGCTTTTGAAGAAGAAAAGAATAGACAAAAAATTGAATTAAATGCTTCTATGAGTAAAATTGTGGAACTAGAAAAAAATCTACAGGAGAGTGACACTCAACTAGTCATGGAATCAAAGGGGACACAAACTAAACCTATTGTTATAGACTAGTTCTAGGTATGCATTCCCCCAATATTAATGAAATGGATAGAGCATTGATATCTCTTGAAGGATATGGAATTTGAGAATAATAGGTTTAAAAGGGAATTGATAATGTTGAAAGAATCTTTTCATCAGGCCTATAGGGGTAAATAGGATGCCTATAAAATTGGTGAATTACTATTAGCCTATAGAAGACCATCTAGGTTGTACTCCATGTTTCTTAATGAGGAGCTCTTAAGATGGAAATTACAAAGAATTCGCCAAAACCAACCACATGATCCTAATGACAGATAATTTGTAATAAATACTTTTTGAGTCACTCCCTCAACAACAAAATTTGTTGTGTGAGTTCTTTGTTCATAATTTTCTCCTAGAGAAATATACAAATTTCTTTATTAACTTCTTTTTGGGAGAAGTAGAATTGAGATCATTCTTGTCTACAATGAAAAACCAACTTCACTGGCAAGATAGATCAAGAGAATATGCATATGTAGAAAAGACTGTGGGGTTGCAAATGAGGTATCCTCATAGAAATCCTTTCTCTTTTAAGGAATTTTTTTTGGGTATTAGACTTAAAAAGGAAGTACTGGTCAAATACAATAACAATCTCCAACTATGTCATGATCACTTTAAGGAACAAGGGCCACAACTAATAGGACCAACATGGAATGCATGTGAAGAGAGGTATACCCCTCTTCCTATGCATCTCAAGAAAAGGAAAATAATTTCACCCCTTACTATTAGATGGTCCTATGGAAGAGTAGTAGCTTTGGCCAAAATTCTTGAAGAGTTAAAGATTAATTGGATTGGTATAAGGTACAAAACCCCTTGCATCTTTCACCACCTCCTTACGTATACACCAATCTGGACCAAAGTGAGGATAGTTTTTCTAGGTGGAAACAAAGAGTCATATTTCATTAGGGATTCTTGAGAAACCTAAAGCAAATAGATACAAAGGTAGATGATTTGTATGATCTCAGTGCCAAGTATGAGGAGATGAATATGAGGAATGAAGGATAGGGGGCACAGCAGAGAGCAGGAGGACTTTCTCGGACTTAGGAAGGGGAGGAAATGATAAGGTAAAATTAACCTCATCAATATAATGGCCTCAATATGAAAAACTAAATGTTTCAGCCCAAATTACCCTGCCAATTGATTACTTTTAGGAAAAATAATTGCTCTCTTTTTATGAATAAGTGTACAAACTTTACTTCTTGAAGTTAGGAGAAATAAGCTTATTTATGCTAACTTAATGGTTTAGTCTTTGAGAATTTCACAAGTCAACTCCACTCCCAATCACCATTCCAGTTAAAAGGGAAATGAACATGGATCTTAATACTTTTGAAAACAAGCGAGCAGGTGCCAGAATTTTAGGTGAACATGTTTTAGGCTGAGTCTTCATAGTCTGTTATTTTTTAGTTTCAAAAAATTTATGACTCGAATGAGCCTCTTTAATATTGTATTTCATGGGATTTAAATTCCATCTATTATTGGCAATATGTTAAAAGAATCTATTAACTGGAAAGCAGGATTTTGTTAGTTCTCTTCATATAAATATGTAATATTGCAAATAATGAATAGAGAAGAAGATTATTGTTATGCTGCCAATATGTCTTTTGAGTAAAAACTACCATATGAATAAGAATGAGTTTTCCCACCACTCTTTGAATTACTGAGCGATGTGAATGAAGTCTTTGGAATGAAGTAACTTAGAGATTTCCAGTGCATGTGATCTGAGATAGCTGTAGACACACCTGAGAACTGACCACTCAAGGGTTATAGATAGATAGATAAGTATTCTATTTATTATTCTATATTTTATTTTAGTAGATAACAGTTGAAATTAAATTTCACTTTCATGGGTATCTGTTATGATGTCAATGTCAAGGTTGCAGGTTACAACTAAGTCCATAGTTTCTGAGCTTAACATTTGAATGTCTGGAGCACCCTTCTTTAGTTGATTCTGTTAAATTGTTTTATGATTAGTAGTTGGATTGTTATCTTTCACATTAGATAAATGTTTCCTAATTTATTTACATGTTTTACTTCTTCAGAAATTTATGCATTCTTAGGGTTAATCATTTCCATGCTTTCTAGTTTAGTGGTGATTCTTTTCAGATTTATAGTTTTCTATTTTCTGGTTTGAGTCATTTCCCACTTTCTAAATAGATGATTTATTTATTTCAATATTAGAGGCCCTTTACCTTGGAACTTTTATTTGGTTGGTTAGTATTTAAGGAAACTTGAGAGAGAGAAGTTGATATGTCTTCTATTGCATATAGCCGTTGGACACTGCCCGGTCGACATATTGATGTGATTATTCACTAAAGTGTTAGGACCTAATGACATCCTATAACTTATTATGGGTTTGGAATCACAATGGTCACTGGAGTAGACTTAAGATTTTTCACTTGCTAGGCCATCATAATGACCACTGTATAGCTCTTAAGAAACAATTTAGTGTGTGTCTTGTGCAAGATCTGAGATGAGTGTGAAAGGATTCAACTAAGGGTCATGTTTTAGGTCAAGTATAAGTTCAAATAAGGAAACCATTCCACATAAGCAATCAAAGATCAATAGTTGGGAGTGAATATTTATCCAGAGAACACAAAGAGCAGTCAACAAAGTGAATCATTCCTCACATTGAGCATGGCCACCACAATAGAAACAAGAGAACACTCTTAGCAAAAGAAGATGACCAAGAAAAATGAATGAAACAAAGCAAAGAGAAATAATAAAACATAGAAAACCTAAACTAACCTATATACATGTATTTACAAAGGAAAGCTTAGAAGAGCTCAGGCAAGGAAGTAATGCTTGAGGTGCTGTCTGTTAACAGACAACAAAATATCTTCACCAGTTAGTGTCTTGAGGTAGAAAGTATTATCTCCTAGAATTTTAGAAATTTGAAAGGGGCCAAGCAAGAGCTTGTCAAATTTTTCATGTCTCCCTTTCTTTTCATGGGCCTTGTCCCAACATAGGAATAAATAAAAAATTCTAAAGGCCTTAACTTTGGCTCGTCATCTGAACCATGTCTTAACCACACCCTGATGTTTGGAAAAAAATTCAATGGCTCAGTCATGGACTTTTTCTAGGTGGAGAAGTTAAGCTGAACGGACTTCTCGACGATCCCCCTCTTCATAAAAGGTACTAATAAATTGGAGGGTGGGGATATTTAAGTGCATGGGAAAAATAGGCTCCAGGCCATAAACAAGATGGAATATGAAATCACCCAAGGAGGCCTTGTGGTGTGTACGATCTTCCCAAAGGGAAAAATGCAACTGGGTGTGCCAGTCTTTGGGGTTCATGTCAAGCAATTTCTTAATCATAGTAATCAAGTTTTTGTTCTTAGACTTGGCAAGGCCATTTCCTTGAGGGTAGTAATTGGATGAAAACTTGAGAGAAATTCCTTAGTCAAAGGCCCAACTAGCGAATTTGAGTGAAGAAAAGGCAGGGCCAATATCACAAATAAGGGCATATGAGCAACCAAAACAATTAAAAATAAAGCTTTCAAGAAAATTAATAACTACCTTTGTGGTAAATTTCCTACATGCAATCACTTCTTTCCATCTAGTGCAATAATCAGAGGTGGTTAAGATGTACCTGTGGACCACAGAGGATGGTGGGATTACCAGATTGATGAAGTTGAGACCCCATTATGTGAATAACCTTACCTCTAAGACTGGTTGCAATGGGATGACAAAATTTCGTTCTCTTGTTGCAATGGTCTGGCACATGTGGTAGGTTCAAACATGGCTATGCGCATCCTTGAATATTGTTGGCCAATAGTACCTGGCCCAAAAAAATTGATGAGGCATGGAAGGGCCAGATCCATGACCGGTACGAAATTTGTCATGAAATTCCTTTAGCACTCATGCTGCTTCTTTTCCAAGGCATCTGAGGTAGATCCCTTCATGATTCCTCTTGTATAGTATAGACCCCCGCAACATGTAGCTATTGCTTTTCATTCGAAGAGCACATTTTTGAACACCCTGCAGGTGAGGTGGGAACTTGTTATGTAACATGTATTAGATGATGTCATCATACCATTCTCCAGGGGATACATCTTCAAGTTGATATTATTGAATAGTAAGCTTAGGTCTTCAACTACCATTTCATCTATTGTTTGGGTGAGGGCCCACACCCTTACAAATTTCATTAGTTGAATCTCCATGTCATATTATTGCAGCAATGTGACCCATTTTTCCCTTCTTTCTCCTAACTCATTCTACATCAACAACATTTTCACTACTGGGTCAGGTACTATGGAAAACACCTTGTTCCACAAGATGCAGTGTTTAAACTTCTTGACTTCCCTGACCAGAGCATGTTCTTGCTTCTCCACATTGTGATACCTTAGCTCAACATCCTTTAGTGGGGAACTCATGAAGAAAATTGGGTGCTCACTTCCTTCATCATCCTTTTGAGTCAATATGCTGGCACATGAATGGTCTGAAGCGAATGAGTAAATGTAGAATGGCTTCAGGTAATCAAAATTGACTGACATAGGTGCATCAACAATTTCTTTCTTGATTTCCTTGAAGGCTTGCTTCACCTCTAGGGTCCATTCAACTTTGGCATCCTATTTTAGCATGGCATTGAGTGGCTTGACTATTTCAACAAAGGCATTAATGAATTTTCTAACAAAGTTTATCTTTCCAAAGAAAGATTCAACTCTTTCTTGCTGCTTGGTAGCTAAATATTCAGGAGGGACTAAATAAACTCAGGGTCTATTGAAATTACTTTCTCTTAGATAACGTGCCCTAGTATCTTTCCTTCTATAACTCTGAAGATGAACTTCTTCAAATTCAGGGAAATTCCAAATTCCATGCACTTTTGAAAAACTCTACACAAGTCAGAAACATGATCATATCGCTTCTTTGAGAACACTATGAGATCATCCATGTAGATGATAGTACACTTTCCTATTAGATCCTTAAAGGTGATGTCCATTGCACACTAGAAAGTTTCTCTAGCATTGATGAGCCTAAATGACATTCATTTGTATGCAAAGGTTCCCCACTTGGTGGTGAACATTGTCTTGTGTCTATCCTCGTATTGCACCATTACCTAATTATACCTAGAGTATCCATCTAGGAAATACATCATCTGAAAACCATTGACTATTTGAAGTACTTCATCCAATGAAGGCACTAGATAATTGTCTTTCTTTGAAGCTTTATTCAGGTTGCAGAAGTCTACACAATATGATTTCACCATTCTTTTTCCTAATTGGAACCAAGTTGGCCACCCACGTGGAGTGCTTGACTAGAAATATAATTTGGGTGGTCAGTAGCTTTTGCACCTCCTTGTAAATGATAGGCTCCAATAATGCATTAATGGGATGCTGTTGTTGTCAGAATGGCCTCACGTCTGATTTGAGAGGAATGGTGTGTGTAATGATTGAGGTATCATATGTCTTTAAATCCTCATAGCTCTAAGAAAATACATTGTGATACTTCCTCAAAGCATCAGTGATCCTTTTCTTCTCTTTTGGAATGCACAATTTGCCAATGAATACATTTTTAACCTCCTCGATTGTCCCAAGGTTGTGAGTGTCACACTGATTGTTGATAGAGTCTCTCTTTGCTTGCTGATCCTAATCTCTGATATGATCCAAGTCAAATATCTGCTCAAGTTGGACCATACGTCTAGGAATGGTATTGGTATTAATAACCCCTTCTATATCGAATTCACCCTCTTTGGGCTCGGCTTCATCAATGATCTGAGTTACAAATACATCAGAACTGGTGATGAAATCTAAGATGTGCTTATCATCATTGAATAATTAGAAATTAGTAATGTTTTCTAGCACATACGAGGTGGAATTTAGCTCAATAATGAACCTTTTGAGGCCAGACAGTGACAACAGTTGAAGGGTCTTGGTTGCTTGAGCCAAGGCATCAATAGTATAATTTTGGGAGCAAGGGATCAACTGAATATTGAATGCATCTAAGCTCCCTAAAAGATCCCAAACTCTATGTCTATAGCTTGCTAGCCTTTGGTCATGGCAGGAATACAATTTTCTAACTTGTTATACTACTAACTCTGAGTCACCAAAGACTTGTAACATTTTGACCTCTTTCATTAAGGCCATTAGAAGACCATGGACAAGTGCTTCATACTCTGCTACGTTGTTTGTATAATAGAATTGAAGCCTATAGGAGATAAGTAGGTCTTACTTGTGGGGTTGATGAGCTAAAATCAACCTTCCACTCCTTCCTTGGACTTAGACCCATCAAAGCATAGTGTCCAAAACTTGGAGGGATCTTTAACTCTAGGGCTGATCAAACATTCATCTTTCCTTGGTTGCATGCTTGCATCTACAATTTCTGGAAAATAAATGTGTTAATCATTGTTGTAGATAGGCTGCCTTGTTGGAAGCTCCTCTTTGGGCAGGACATGTCCTTTGATATGCTCTACTGCTATCTGACAAAGGAAACATTTGAATTCTAAGTGGGTAGCATTGTGAAATCTACACCAATTGGGAAACAAGAGCTCTTGGAAATCCATTCTCGTTCTCAAGCTCAGCTGATCTTGTACACATTTTTCCATGAAATCCTGGAATCCATCCAATAGTCCCAAATTACCATCAATGTAGGATTCATCATCATTTGATTCTACTAGAATTTCTGTGCTTTGAGGTGCATAGGATAAATTAGTAGGAGGGCTGGACAACACAAGGAAAAAATCTTCAGCTACCTCCCCTTCTTGAAACTCTGATTCTTCTTGGCAGGCCATGGGGCAATAATTGCCTAACTCCATCTCAGCGAATAACACCTCATTGGTTTTGTTGTATTCCATAATCACAAATTTCATGTGTGGCTCCTAGTCTATGTGTATATGATTTTGTAGCCCCTTCCATGGAAGCCACATGTGAGAAAATTTAGTTGTAGCATATCCGTTCAATGCCCTTGTGAAGTCTTACCCCAGTATTATGCCATACGTGTCTAGGATGTCTGATAATTAAATGTCAATAACTTGCTACAATCTTGGGTCCACAACAATCTACATAGGGATTCAATTAATTTCCCCAACTATGTTTACCTCTATTTTGTCCAGTTGGGTCACCTTCCATCTGGAAGGAGTGGGAACTATTCCTAATACCTTGCACACAGTGAGAAGCATAACATTGGCTGATGCTCCTGAATCAAGCAAATAGTTGTGAAGGTTCTTCCCAAATATTCTTATGGTTGTAAGGAAGGGAGGCATTTCTAGCTTCCCTTGGAACAAGCCCATGGGAGTATCTTCCTGAGCTACCTATTTTTTATCTTTTTCATTGGTCTTTTCCTTGGTTTGCACTTGGATCTGTTCTTTAGTGGGTTGCTTTCTAGTTTTCTGATTTGAGGCATCCTTTTTCTTGCCTATAATTTCTTGGATTATAGGTTCACGTTGTGATTTATCAAAATAGACCCTCTTGGTAGGTATCTCTTATGTTGACTTGGAGGAAGTAGTCCCATTGATCACCCTAAAGAAAAAATTCCTAACTGGAGGGACTTTAAGCAACTCAAAAGTAGAAAAAACTTATTTTGACTTTCTTGAATTCTTCAACAACATATTTGCCCATTTTGTCAATTTTAGCCTCAAAGGATCTACCTTGGGAAGAGCTAGCGAACTGGTTTTGCATTTGAATTTTCTATTTGTTCTTGTTAAAGTATTGAGTGGGCACATGAGGGTAAGCTTGATTGTTACTAGCGTTTGGATCAAGTAGGGTGCTGAAGTCATTAGGTTGAATGGAGGTTGTAAAGGGTCCTGCTACTTTCCTTTTTATTAAGCTGTATGGGGTTGCTCTTTGGTGAAACATTTAAAATTCATCATCGCATGACTCCTCTTCATATACTAGACCATTATCTACTAAAGTAAAGAGTTGAGATAAAGTCTCTTCGTTACTTACCTCTTTCACTTCTTCATTCTTTAAGGGAGAGACCTCCTTTTTAGGTTCATTGCTTTCACTTCAGGGGAATAGAGCTTGGTTGACTACAAGCATAGAAGAATCATAAGGTTTGGATGGGACTATGTCTTGGCAACTAGTGATATCAATGGTGTTCTAGAATTCTACTTCAAAATTTTAGCTGCCGTTTGAAACTTGGGGCAATCCAATTCAGAGTGTCGATTTGTTTTATGCATCCGACACTAACTAGACAAAGCTACCTTGACTAAGTATACTCTGCTTGTAGTTTTTTCTGTGTTAGCCTGCTGGTCCAGAGGGGTGGGGACACCTTCATTGTTTGGCCTTGTATTCCATGTCCAATTTTATCTTTGTGAAGATATCCTTTCAAATTTTTTATTGGAATTCTGTCCTCTTTCATAATTCTACCTAGATGAGGTACCTACATCATGGTTATCTCTGTTCTCCCTAGTAAGGTTGGCCTAAATGCTATGTTAAGAAGCTTTCAGTTGGTTGTTTTGATTTCTCAAATATGTCATCTCCATAGATATTTTCCTGATCATCTCTGTTAGTTCATCTAGCAGATCTTTCTCCGTATTACTTGGCTGCAATGCCTGGTTCTAAAGAACAAACAATTGTACTATTGGCTGGTTTTGCTAGACAGATGGGAACTCAAGCCCTTGTAAATTTGTAGGAACTTGGGACTATTGAGGATAGACCTGTTGCTGCTATGACCACAAGTAGTGAGGTATTTGGGGTGCCTGATTCATTGGTGGTCCTAGATGAGGAACTATGGGTAGTTGTGGAACTTGGTTCATAAGAGGTGTTTGATGCATCAAGGCCTGAGTGAGTCCCTGAACTTGCATTGGATGAGCAACCTATCCCAAGGAAGGAAACAAACCAAATTTTTTTTTCACCAAGTTAGTGCTAGCTATGACTACCTCAACATAGGCATTTACCAATCTAGCGGGTGGTGGGTGCATTCTTTTCACCAACACAATGGTGAGGTTTCCTAGTGAAACATAATAAACTGGAAAGCCTATGGATTTATCGAGCATATATGGAGCTTGTAATCTCATGTACGCTTGATGAAACTGATCATTGAAGGAGCTGATTGGATCGTTAACCTCCATACAAATAGACATGAATTGCTAATATAATTTGGAAGGGCTGACCATAATCTTGTACTTCTATAAAAAGGCATTCATATGGAGGTTCCAAGTAGTGATAGACCCTGTTGGAAAATTGATGTACCAATAAAAGGCCTCTTCCCCCAAGGAATAAGGAAATAGTCGGTAGGCCATGTCCTCATGATAAATTTTCATATATTTCAATTATGTTTGAAATATTTTGATATGTTCTTCTATTGTCCTTTGTGAATCGTGAGGATGAAACTTTGTGCAAAATCCCTCTAGATTCTTTGGCATGTCATGATAATCATTAAAGGATAGCAAGGAAGGATTGTTTCCCAGCTAAGCCATGAAGGGAGGAAAAGGTTGTATTTGCTGTGCATCAGTAATTTAGGGCTACACCAGGGCAGCAACAGTTGGAACTACGCCTTGGTCTTGGAGAGTAGGGGTAGGGGAAACTCCCTAGCTATGGGAAATGAGCAGCTAGAAGGAAACTTGAGATGGCTGAGTGGAGGAAGTGGATGTGGGAAAGGAAAGATGAGTGTGGTGTGGAGGGATGGAAGGAGGAGGTGAGGATGGAGAAGAAGTGGATGGGGCAGATGAAGATGACGAAGTGGCTTCCCCTCTTTTAGATCTCTTAGCCTTGGTAGGGGGTTGTAGTTCTTGGAATTCCCCTTTGTTTGGTGTGGATCTTAAAACTCTATGAAATCTTTCAGGGGAGAATGAACCAATTCAATCCAGCTTAACACAAGGAGTGCCCTCCTTCTAGCACTAGTTTTGTTGATGGGTGTTTTTGCACTTCTCAACATAGGGAATGCATAAGTGCATCACCTCTCTTAAAAGGAAGTCTCCTACAAACAAGTTGCTGAAAACTACCCCAAGGTCTCTCGAGTGTTAGGTCATGACAATGCTTGGAATGCCTCAGTTGGTTTATGTGATTTGATGGTAATCACAGGGCAGCCTTATGTACATTAAGTTGGAGGGAAATTGGTTCTTCAAATGGAGTTCTTAAGGTGTTAGAGTTGATGTGCAATTGCTACAAGTTCAAAAAAGTAGTTTAAACTCCATTTTCATCATCAGATTTGGCTTTACAATGATGCTTGAACTTTTCCTAAATTACTATTTCAAAGAAAAGTCAAAAGGGAAGGGAAAGGAGGAAGTTCCTAGACCTGCAACTATCAATGAACAATGACAATGGAGGATACTACACTGGACAACCTTCCTGAAACTAGGTTCCACTTAACCAAGTAAACTAACAGTCTCATGAAACTAGTGCTATCTTCTAAGGTCTTCAAATTTTCAACCATTCATTCACCATGAAACATGAATAAAAGATGAAGTTTAAGTGTAGTAATCAATGTGTGTTCAGACTAGCTTTACATTGCTATTTATCATCAATAAATAACAAAAAGCATGAACAAGGAAGGGCATCAACACAACAAAATTCTTCAACATCAATGAACACCATTTACTAATCTACTAAAGCATGTAAAACACATAGAACAACAAAGTGAATCTATTGAAATCTATCAACTATGAGGAGATGAATCATGAAACATGAATGAAACTCAAGAATCCACCAAAAATAATGAATTTCTATTAGAATTTTAGCAGCATGTCTTTACAACTCAACTCTCTCTTTGAAAATGAGAGGAGACCCTCTATTTATAGTTTTCAAAAAGAAAAATCAATGGCAAAGATTTAATCTTATTGTGTGGCCAAGATTCACTACAAATTAGGGTTTCACCTACCCCTTAATATTTTACAATTTAAAATACATTTCTTGTCTTTTAGCCTATTTTGTCCTCTAGTGCTTGGTACTATAGCACTATTATCTTCTAGCTGACTTCCTTTTGCTGTAGCTACATAGTGAGAAACTCATCATCAATGCTAGGCTCTCCTTTATTCCTTTTCATAGTGGAATACCCCACACATTGACTGATCAATGCCTGGAGTTTATTCCACTCCATTATATTAGATTGAAGCACTTGAAAGCTCAAAATTTTGGATTTTCTAGTAATCATCTCCCAATCCTTTGTACACTTCAGTGTATTCTTGATTACTTGCTCTGATTGGGTGAAGGCTCAGGCAGAAAAATCCATAAAATATGGTGTCAGTGAATCTACATCCCCGTTTTCCATCTTCTTATGGAAATACAACCTTATCTTTTCGGGATCTAGCTCGATGGTCGGCATGTCATAGTCTTTCATGAGCTTTAAAGATTCTTCACAAGTTGCCTGATGTTCCTTTACCCAATCCAAGTCGAGTTCCACTTCATGGAACACCCACTCCAAGGCTTCTCTTCTATGATCTAGGCCTAATTTCCATGTCTCAACAAGCCAATGGTCATCCCTTGCTAAGGCCAACTCCTTTTCCCAAGATTTCTTAGGAATCTTGAGGATAGCCTTGAGTTTAGGGTACGTAATCCTGTACAATTCTAAGAAGTCGGTGTAGAATTTTTCTATGCCTTCGAGCTGCTTTTGCACCTCCCAAAACTGGTTTGCTATTTGGACGACCTGGCCAATGCCCATATCACCTTTGTAAAGCACTCATTGGAACCAGTATTCAGTGGTCTTAGTCTAATTCTTTCTCCTTTCAAGCTTGTTTATGTGTTCCTTGGACAACAGTAGCAGCGGGGCCAACAATGTCATTGGTAGTTCTTCAGTGGAAGACCATTGTTGTATATAGGTAGTGAGATCTACCACTTGTGCCTTCAAATCCTCCTTGGAGGATTGGTCCTTGTTCATTTGATGCACAATAGTGGTGACCGACCCCTGGAGATGATCAATCTTTTGTTCTTTGGTGGCTATTCCCAAGTCGATGGTGGAAATATTGTAGCTAACTCCTTCTCCCTTGTCCATTACCAGAGTAGCAATTTGTACTATCCTTGATCCCGATGTATCCATCATGATATGGGATCAGACCCTCAACTTCTTTTCTTTCTTTGCTCCTATCCGAGCTTGTGCTATGATAGCTTCTGTCCTTTCTTTGGGGTCCATGAGGGTAGGGGTCTTCTTCTATAGTTGTTTCTTCAAGACTCTTCCCACTTTGCTGGGACTGAGAGGGCCTATGCCTATGCCATTGACTAGATCTAGAAGGTGCAGACTGAGATCTAGATGGTCCAACTCTGTGAGATTGTGTACCTTGAGTAACTGATCCCGAAGGAGGGGCACTACCAACTTGAACACCTGCCTAACCACTAAAGCCTCTAACTAGATTCTCCTCTATCAACCTCGCCTTCTCCATGATGATCTCTAAGGTCTTTGGTTTAAACACCTGAACACCAGCACTAATACGGGCATTGAAGCCCCTAATGAAATGCTACACTAATATCGACTCATCATCATAAATGCTAGCATATTGCTTAAGCTCAAAAAAGTGTTCATACTGATCTACTATCATAGTCAACTGACGAAGCTCATGGAACTCATCAACATGTCTCTCCCGATAGAATTCAAAAAGAAATTGTGCACGAAATCTTTCTAAGAATAGTCCCCAAGAAATAGAATTAATGTCTAGGTGAAGCTTCTGCTCCTCTACTCTCCACCATGTAGACGCAAAGCCTCTAAGATGTATAATGGCACATCGAGCTCTAGTATTGCTATTGTAAGGATGCATAAAAAAGCATTGATTGAGATTGATCAACCAAGTCTCTGCCTTGGTACCTGTAATAGAACCATCAAAAGTAGGGGGATGGGCTCTAAGGAGATCCCTTATGTGACCAACATTAACCCTGTCTCCATCCACCCTATCCCTCACAACATCTGCTCTCGAATGACCCAGACTATGAGAATGCTCCAACTCAGCTCTAGCATCCCGAACATCCTGATGAGAAGGGTGTGACTCCTCCTCATGAGATACCTCTTGACGAGGTCCTAAGCAATCCACAATTCGCTGGAAAAGAGCTAAAGCCTGAGCACCCTTGAGCCCTTTGGCTTGGTTCTCAACATGTTGTCCCCCTTGTTGCTCACCTTGATTACCCTGATCTGCATTAAGCCGGGCACTCTGATGGGGAACAAAGGCTCTACCTTGAAGTCTTCCTCTGGCTCTACCCCTAGGAGGCATTCTGAAAACAAAACAAAGAACACATCAAAGTAGATCATCACAAGGATGACCTATTCACCAAACTATGGCATGAAAGCATAACAACAAGACTAATAAACAATGTAACAAGCACACACCACACATGCCAAACACAACATAACATAGAAGGATCAAGTACACCAGAGCTCCTAGTGTGTGAACATTGGCTCTGATATGAGATGTAACATCCCACTATAAGACCTCGAATGTTAAGAGCCAAAAAAGGACAAGACGATATATATATATTTTAAAACATAAAGGATAACATACACAAAAGAAGTTTCCAATACATTAATACGACCACATACAAGGAAAAATATGGCCTAATGCAGCCCAAGGGAGAGGATTAATCTACCCTCCAAAGAAAAACTGGACAAGAGAAAATAAGATAGCTCCAGGGAAAATGCTTTGGAACCTTAGCAACGCTACTCTGGAACTTTCTGCACTGCTCCATAATTTTAACATTGCTGCTCTAGAAATTTAACAATGCTGCTCCGGAACCTTAACAACGCTACTCTAGAACCTTCAGCGCTGCTTCAGAAATTTAACAACGCTACTCCAGAACCTTAACAATGCTACTTCAGAACTGTAACAGTGTCGCTCCGGAACCTTAACAATGCTACTCAGGAACCTTAACAATGCTGCTCCGAAACTTTGGTAGCAACTACATAGATTATTAAAGCAAGTTGTGTTGTGCTGGAAACTTAACAACATGGTACATAATGAAAGAAATTACAACCATAGCTCTAATTTTACATGAAATAAGAATGAATCCATAAAAGAATTATCATAGAACATGCAATTTCGATACCAACACCGAAACCCAAAAGCCAAACATAATCATCACATATCTTCTCATTAATTTTATGATTTCTTTCTCTCTCAAGAGAGTACAATGAGCATAAATGAAATGAGTTTGAATACAATATAATTTACATGAATAAAATACATCATTTGAAAGATAAATACGAAAGAGGGGATGACTCCAATTGGTGCTCCAATAACCTGTACACCAGTCCCCAATGGCGGTGGCAACGTCTCTCTACCATGTGGACTCAAAAGAGGCCACCCCACCATGCTCGAAGATAGTCACAATGCCCAAAACAGAGGTAGGAAGACAAAAGAAAGGTAAGGCCAACACTCACATCAATCATGAAATAATCATGGAAGGCAATGCACACAGTCAAAGTCACAACAAGAAATGCTCATCCAATATCATGACGGGTACTACTCACATCTACCAAGGGCTAGATAATAGAGTGCATATCAGACGGAGTTTCATCATGAGTGATCAAAGGGATGGAACCACATGGAATCATGTACACCTCTCATAGGGATGAGGAGGCTCAATCATGCCTGAATCCACACCCCGTAGACAGATGACTCAGTGCCCCACAGACAGATGGGCCTTCTCGAGTTCATCCTTAGCCTTTACAAGCACTCAAGGCCATGCACAAGGACTTATTATCTTATTAGTGTTTTACCCCATTAATTTTATTTAGTTATCACTTGTTTACTCTAACTCTGCTACTAGTTCCCCTGACAGCCACTTGCGGGCCCCGAACCCGTAGAGAGCCACTCCATATGATCACTCTATTACCTAGAACTATGATCATCTCGTTTAACCAAATGAGGAAACCAAACAATACATGAAATGAAGGAAAAGAAAAAATTTTAGTCAAAGGAACCAATTAAAAACAACCAACTAACACTGCAGTAAAAGACACATTTAATGGTTGTAACTTGACAAGAAATGAAGGCATAGAAAACATGTGAAAATTCAAAGTGCCCAGATTGTGAATCTAAGCCTGACCCAATTCAGATTTGGGTGATTCAAGTCAAAATAAACTTTTTATTTTTTATTTTAGGGCCAAAAGGAAACGTCTTTTTACAAACTAGGCAAGCAAAAAACACAAAAAAATAAAAGTGCCCAAATTTTAAATTTTCCAAAACCCAGTTGAGGTATTGGCATCCCAACATGAATTCCACTCTCAATTTTTATTTTTACCAATTGGGTAATGAGAAGCAATTTAAAAAAAAATAGTTTTTCTTACAAATTGAGCAAAAGAAAAAACAATAAGAAAGAGCCCAAAACATATATTTTTTTCTTCCATAAATCCAATTCAAGTTTGCTGGAGATCTACAAAATTAGTCACACAAAAACCCCACATAAAAACAATAACCTATTAAAACAAACCAACATTCAACTCCAACAATGCAAAACAAAGACATGAAGAATTTCCTCAAATTTTCATGGGACAACAATAACCTAGATTATAAAGAAAATTTACCACCCAAGCATCAAAGAAGAATAACAAAAAAATTACCTCAAAATTCCCCAAAACCGAAATAGAGAATTTTCTCAATGGAGAAGGCACGGTCAAGCTCCAAAAACAAACAACAAACAAGAGCTGGTGCGCTAGTTTTAACAATTTACTGCCCACAATCTTCTTCACAGAAAACACAATCACCCAAATTCATAGGGTTTCTTTCACCATGCCCAAACTAGAAATTTCTCTCCTCTTTTCAAAAATAAAAGTCCTCCCTAAAAACAAAGCTCTCTTTTCTTTTTATATTTTCCCCCTCCAAAACCAACAAAAGGAATAAAAACATTTTTATAAAATTATGCATTAAAGCTCCCCCAAAAGGAACAACTAATTAAAATCACAAATAAGGAATATTAAAATACACATGAAATATTAATGAAATCCAAAACCAAATACCTCAATAGGACAAGCAGGAAAGTCACATAAGGAAGAAGGGTGCTCCGAATGTTACCATTAAGTAACCGGATGAAAAACAACAATACATAAATACTACTCTAACATGGTACAGTGGGCTAGGGTAGGGGATATTTTCCTATGACTACCTCCAGTAACCACCATCGGGGAAAGAGAGTACGATCAAGCAGGCAGAGTCGATACTTAGTACCTGCATCACTCCAATCAAACATTAAAGTACATGTGCATGAATCATGTATCATGTATCTAAGCAGCATCAACCATCAAGAAAAAGAGTCATAATATCATAAACCTCTCACTTATGAGTGTTATGATATCATTTTTTCTTGTCCATAATCATACAAAAGCAAGGTCAATGATGTATACATACAAATATAAGCATGTAATCCAACATAATATCTAACCATGTAAACATGAAATCCAACATGAACAATAATCATGTCAACAACATAACATCATATAAACATGTAAGCATGTAAACATGTAATCCAACATAACAGTCACAGAATTACACCTCTTGGGTGTCAATACAAAATAATGAAGGGATGAATCGAGTAATTACAAAATATACAGTTATTGGAATCCATCAAGGAAAGACCACAACAAAATACAAACATGGGGGTTGTTACATTATTTATTATTTAGGGTGGTTGATTTTTTTTTTGAGATATGGGAATCTCCAAAATGAAGCTGTTTGACTAGATATGGGTAAAATATATTAGCCACTAGATTTAAAATTATGGTATTTTGTATATATATCTTCTATATATTGATGTCTTTAGATTTTATTGTTATGATATTTTTTATAGGTTATTAAAGCATCATCATTCTATAAAATTTAGAGGGATTTGTAATTTGTATTGATCTGACTATTTTTAAGATGAATCCAAGATTTACTCTTGTGTGGAATGGATTCTTTTCCCACAAGGAGTTTTTCATATAAATTTTTATTATCTTTCATTTCTAACTTCTATTTTATCATATGACCTATCATGGTTGTGTAATTTTATGCATTAAATAAGAACAATCATAATTAGTTTTAAAACATTATTTTAAAAAAATCTAATTTTATCCACGAAGAATAAAATCCAACCATAGTTTTTTTTATTTGAATGTCTAGTTAAAAGCACAAAGCTGTGTCACATTTTTGACCAATTAAGTAGTTCTGAGTGGAAAATTTTTAGTCGGAAACATTTCGGCCGAATAGGTTTCGGCCGAAATCATGTGGTGTGTACATGGTAAGCAGAGTTTTGGCCTAAACAAAAATATTAAAATTTTCTGCTTTGTCACTTTGAAATTGGCTTATTTTATATCCGTAGTTTTGGTAGAAATGGTTTCGGCCGAAACCCTTTCTACCGAAACTGTCTATGTGGCATCCTATTTAGCAGCCAACTCAACTTTTTCAGAATTTTATGAAACTTTTAACTTCAACAAAGTATTTCTTCAATTAGAATGATTTTAAAATATAAAATAAAAAATACCCTTTTGTAGAGCTCGAAGTGGTGAATCCATATATATATTAATATTTTGATTAGTTTTAATATATTTTATTTTTAAAATAATGCAAGTAGGTTGTTAAAGTTAAAAAAGAGGCTAATTAGAAATTAATAAAAATAATAAAACATATATATATATTTTTAAAATATATGGAGCACAAGAGGAGAGAGTCCTCTTCAAAAGGGTATAATTTATTTTTTGATAATGATTAAAAAAATAGATAATAGTTGACATCCCATGAAAATTGTCAAATTCTGACAAGTTTGACTTTAAAATGTTATTATGAGAAAAATATTCATCAAAATTTGAATTTTTTTTTCCATGAACAAGATATTGAAGTTACCTATTTGGAGAAAAAAAATTAGGGATAAATGAAGTTTTTTTCAATTTGTTTCTTGACAGCTTGTGAAGTCACTTTTTTTTTTTCTGAAATTTTTAGCATTACAAAATCTATTCTTAAATTGATAAAAAAATAATGATTTTTTTTTTCAAAAAATCTGTAAAATTATAGGAATAAACTTTATCAAAATTTCTACATTTCATTAGTTTACATCATTTTGAAATTCAAAATATAAAGACCACTTTTATGTGGTTGAATTTTAGAATTTTTTTGCTGTTGGCCGATTCCTTTATAAAGTGTGACACAGGTTTGTGCTTTTACCCATCTATGTAAAGCTAAAGGTTAATAGTTGATAGTAAAAAGGAATAACCAAGACTAAAAAATAAATTTTTTATTTAAAAACCATGGGGAAAACCTTGAATAAAAAAGCTAAGCTAAGGGTAGAATAAAGTTGGGTTAATTCGCCACAATCAAAGTCTTTTAAAATATAAGTCACACATAAGATGATATAGATAAAAGTAAATTCCCCTTTAAAATAATACTAGTTTGTTTGTGTTTAGAATTGTAGCTTCAAAAATCCTAGAAAATAAACTCTAAACCTAAGCTCAAAGATATATGTCAAGCTAGGTAAATAGCTACATATCATAATTAGACTGTGATGCGGGAAAAATGGATCTAGGGTCTAAATCACACTTTCTCCTACATTACAGTAGATTGAACCAAAATTGATCATATACACCCACCAGGATACTAACCTCAATGGAAGAGCCAAAATGATGGATCAAGGTTTTGGTTCTTTCTTTATGGGGGGTTTTGATAATGATTTGATTATGTAAATTTATACCTACGTCAACTATAAAGCTACATCAAATTGATGTAAATACAAAGAAATGCAAAACTAAAACATAGAAATAAATGATAGAGTAGCAGAGTGCAGAGATAGAGGAACCTGACATATAAATTAGGGTTTGAATTGCTTGGATAGGAGCGCTAGTAACCTATAATAGAGAATGCAGATATTAGGAATATGTGAATAGGTCTCTAAAGTTCATAGTCTATAGGTTCTTCCTTTCTAGACTTAGCTTAGAAATTTTTTCTATTGATGATTAATTCCACTTGCCCTAATATTTTGACATAGGATGTTTAAATGCTTGATCTTGCAATTAGGTCTTCAATCTTGTCCCAAATCCACTTCAAATATGTCACTTGTACATAAGAGAGGGGAGAAAGGCTTGTTTCATATTGGGGCTTGCCTAAGTGAAACCATGTTTTGGTGTTTCTACCTTCACAATGACTATGATGATGTAAATTTTGCTTATCCTTGGTCAAACAGAGGAAAATAGATAAAAACAAGTGATAAATGACAAGTGTTGCAACTTACCACTTATATTTTATTTCCTTGATGAACTAATGTCACTATACTCATCTCATACAAGAATAATTGGTTGCTTGATTGAAGGTCTTACAAGTGTTAGTACTCACAAAAAATGAGCATAAAACATGAAAAAACTCACATATAAACTTGATGCATTGCAAACATGAACCTTGACTAACAATAAGTTATAATTTTTTTGTGTATTCTACTCTTGATTTCTTCTTAGGATGAATAATTGGAATATAAATTGCTTAGGAATTCAAATGGTGAAAATGAATTTTATTTATATGCAATTATTTATTTTCCCACAAAATTAATTATCAAAATCCAACAAATTAATTTAAATTTGTCAATGTTAAAATGTCGACAATAACATATTTCAAATTTGGTCAAAAATAGGTTAGACAAGGGAAGTGGCACCCTAGTCCAGACCTATTTTGGGGATTTTGTTATTGCTAAATAAATATTAAATAATAAATTTTGAATTTTATTTTAATTTCTTGAAAATGACCACAAAATGGGCATTTTAAGAGCATAATTAGGTCCAAGCACATAGGGAGAGCTAAACCTAGTGTGAAATTGTCAAGGGTGACAATTTATGATGCTACATCCAATTCCCTTTTTATTGAGAGTATGAACTTACACTCATGCTCACACTAAAGTAAGGATACACCAAAAAGTATTCTTTTATCTAAACATTGGAGATGCAAGATGACATTGAATCTAGGGGATACAGTAGCCTCCAAGCTCAAGACCATATGTAACAACAATGAAAATAAAAAGGAATGCACACACATGAGATGCAATGTAGCATGAAAAACATGAAGAATACACAATGCAGACATAATGAATTGATATAATTCAAAAAATACATAATTCAAACACAATGCAAATACCATGCAAAAATGAAAAAAAGGGTATGACATCATGAACTAGCAAGCTACAAAATTATTAGTAGGACTCATATCCAAGGAATCCATAAATCACATGGCTAGAAAAGTTCAATATTTTCTAGGCGAGCCATGAGTAAAATCGTCATGGGATAGTGAAGTTCGATATTCATTAGGTGAGCTTGATAAGGAACAACACAGGCTAGTGAAGTCTAATATTCACTAGGAGAGTTTATGCAACAATAGAAAATGAAAACGTACAAGGACTAGTGAAATCTAGTATTCACTAAGTGAGTTCTTATGTCAACCATACCAGGAATTATAGTCAAAATAATTTTGATAAGGTACTACAAAATATTATTAATATGAAAAAAATGCATCACAAGGTTTAATGAGTGTGAACAAAGTGAAACACATAATGGAGTGTATGCTCCCAACTTAAGTAGTTGCTAATTCCAGGTGGGAGAATTTTCCTTTAAGGTAGAATAAAATTGCATTTACAACATGATAGGCCATGTGAGCTTATTGGAAAACCCTATTCCAAATGATATGTTCCAAAAATGTTAACTCATGACAAGGGGTTTCCCCCAAAAAAAAGCCACATAATCAACAATACAAATATATAGTACATAAGGGATCCATAGATTTGTGATCAATATTGATGAGAAATAATGTATACCATGATCTTGCTAGAAATTGGCATTCATTCCCCAAATACTTTTGGAACTACAAACACAAGGGAGGAATGAAACATTAAGGAAATATAAATTATTTTGGGTCAATATGGAAGAGACCTAAATTTCTCAATGCTTTACATCATTCCCAAAAGGAAAACTAGAAAGTCACTCAACATAAAGAAGAATAAAGATACAAATACATGAATTTCATGATAGATTCATTTTTTTTGTATCCTTGTGCCAACAAGAACAACAAGGGTCAACCAAAGAAAAATAAAAAACACAAAGACATGATAGGAAGCACATAATGGGGATAACACATTATGTGCAAGAAAAAATACAAAGACACTAAAGGGTACTACACATGTGAGTCAATCTATAGAAAATAGTCCACATCCCAATCTTTCTCATTATAAATGGAAGGTAGACAGTAGGCTAAAGGAACTATAGCAAGTTTGGTACAAGGAGAAGCACTAGGATCAACACATGGTGGGTCACTCATATTAGGAGGATCATCATGGTTGTCCCTATCAAGATTTATTGATTTTGCAAACATAAGAGATAATTCATTAGGATCTTCTTTTTATTCTTCTATTTTACCTTTTGAATCCCTATCATAATGTATCACAATATGTTACATATTAGTTTCATCAGCATGATCGTGAGCACTAACATACATGTTTGTAACTAGTGAGATTTTTAAGCTTTATTTTGGTTGCAATAAATAAGGTTCAACTCCATAGTTTAGAAAGAGTGGTAAAGAGGTGTTAGTCAATGATAAGGATAGATGGGTGGGAGGTGTTTCATCATAATTTAGTTGTGTGGATGGATGATCATTAGGTAAGAGTTTACAATCTTCAAAAATCTAATGAGTCATAGCTTGACATCTTTGTTTTGTGTTCTTTTGCATTTCAATTTTGTTATACACAAGCTTCAACTTATAAAGGGGAATTGAGGAATTTTCCAAAATTGATCCCTTTTCTTATTTTTTAGGAAGAATCAAAGCTATTATCAAAGGTTGGGAAACCATAGATGTGAGAATTTTTCATAAAAATGTTTTCCCTAGGAGGCACAAATTTAATCCCTAAAGGCTTTTCCAAACAGTTGTATCATGGCCCTTTATAGGATGGCAGAAGGGGAACCATGACATATATTCTAGAAGGTTGAGGAAGAATGCCTCGTTCAGGTTGAGGTTTGTTCGTTACCCATGGAGCAGGAGAAACATTCATCAGAGCTATTAGAGATTGAGAAGCCTTAGGAGAAATATTACGAAGGGATTATTGAGTTATATGTTTAGATTTAAAATTTTTGTATGACACAAATAGATGATCTTCATGAGGTTTAATAGGTTGGACTAGTTGAGGTAAAAAATTAACTAATAAAAAATTTACAAAAATGGTCAAAGGCTTAAATCCACTATGGTAAATTGTATGTATTTGTTCTTCAAATGGTAATTTAAGACATTTATGTATAATCAATGGGACTACATTCATGGATCTTAGCCATGAATGAGCTAACTTCACACTAAACTGGTCCAACGGGATTATGGTAAATCAATAATCCAATTAATTAGGTCCCACCTTTACTAGGAGAGTTATAAAATCAATTTTATAGATAATAGAACCATCACGAGCCTTTAATAATGCTTCTAATTGTTCATAATTATCTTTATACAGTTCATACACATACAAGAATTATTTGGTGATCATGTTCACTACACATATGAGATCAATGAGTATTCCACTTGTGGGTTTATCATTAATTTTATCGATGATGTAAAGAGGACCATTAGGTGAAATTATATAAGCATAAATACGATTGAAATAAATATCAAGAAAAATATTGGTTTAACCATTATGAGGTTGAATATTAATTGTGTTTACAAAATTGGATATTTTTTTTCTTCATTATCACTTTGTTGGACAAAATTTATTGAATGAATCGGTAATGGGCTTGTAAATATTTGTAATTTTTGGTTAGGTGGTGAAAATGATTTATTTCCTTTGTCATTTACACCAACCAATTAGATGAAATTAGAATCTATGAGGTCTTGAACTTTATGTTTAAGATGCATACATCTTTCCCTATCATGTCCAAGCGTATGATGATATTGAAAAAAACTGATTTGTCATGAAATTTTGGTGGTAATCATTGAGTTGTGTCAACAAGTATAATTAGAGGAAGTTGAATCATATTATTGTTTGGAAACTACAACATACTAACACATAGAGAATTAGACAATTATGACAATTTTCTATCTCTTGGCCTAAACTCATATGGTGTTTTAGATGTGGTAAACAACTTAAATTTGAATGTTGGAGGATTAGCATTGGATTTTCCTTAATTTATGTTTGAAGTTTGTTGTTGTAATGATGACATTTTTTGTAAGAGTTATTCTATCAAAATATATTTTTGTAACATGTTTTGAGAATGTGTTGAATATTATAGACTATTATTAATGAGTGGCAAGTTACTATTTTACATGTTAATGATAGGTGAGAAACATGGAGGTATTGCAGGTGAAGGAAAAAGCTACAAGGATTCTCACAAGAAAACCCTAAAATAGAGTTTAGATGATTACTATATTGCATGGAGGGGTAAAAGTAGGAACAAAAGGCATGGTTGTAGGGGAGGAAGCTTATTTTCCTCACTGATTTTGAGCATTAGCAAAGGATTGAGTGCATCTATCTATTGTAGCAATGCTTTCATCCACTATACGAGCTAGGCTATGCAACAATTCTATCCCTTGTGAATCATTGATTAGATTCCCAAGGTTATCCATAAGAGGATTCATTTCTACAACCAAAGACTTGGTACTTAAGTATTGTTGAATTCCTTTTATTTCTTTATCCATCTATTTAACTTTATTTTTAGGCACATGGGCAAAAACAACCTCCAAGTTCACATAAATGTTAAGTGATGAAGACATGGGTAATGTAGCATTAGGAAGAGAATCAAAGAGAGATTGACTAGATGCAATACCTTAAGTGAAAGAGCTATAAGTCTCAAGATCAACATAAAATGTAATTGCAACACAGGAAGCCATAAGTCTAAAAATACATCTCACAAGGGTATTAAATATGGGACACTAGGTTATGAAGATCATAAATTTATTAAAAAATTCAAAATGAAAGAGACCTCCTATAATGAAGAGAAATAGATGATAGTGATAGAAACTAAAATAAATTTTAGAAAAAAAACTCAGATCTACATAAAAATCACAGAGACATAATTATGGTTTAAATTTGGCTAGAAATTAGTTGGGCAAGGGTGATAGTTCCATAGTCTAGAGATGCAAGTTTTGAGTAAATTCAAATTTTTGAAATCACCTACAATGTTTGAGGATCTAAAGTTACAAAGGTTCAAGTTTGGCAATAGACAAATTTTTGGAAATTCACAAACCCCTAATTTCTTTATGTGAAACCTAATCCTACATGGAATTCTAAGTTTTAAAAGTAAAGTAACATGTTCAAAAGAAAATTTACAGAATTAAAATTTTTGTAATTAACTAAAATTATCTTGAAATTTTTGAAAAGCAACATTTTTTTATCTTTTTAAATTAAAAACACTATCCAAATCTTTACTTTTTCAATGCTTTTCAATAAAATATGCATGCACTTTTGACAAATTAAAACAACATAAGATTGAAATCATTCTTTAAAATGACAAACTTAAGATTTAAAAATATTAGAAAATGTAAAAAATGTTAGGTTCACCCAAATGTGATGTGGGAAAAAGTGATCTACGGTCTAAATCACGCTTTCTCCTACATTACATTAGAGAGAACCAAAATTGATCATGAAAAACCACTTGGCTAATAACCTCTATGAAAGAGCCATAATGGTGGATCAAGGTTTTGATTCTTTCTTTATGGGGTGTTTTGATATTGATTTGATTAACTTTATTTGATTATGAAAATGTATACCTAGTTCAATTATTAAGCTACAACAAACTGATGTAAATAAAAATAAATACAAAACTAAAAAGAAAAAGTGAATGATAGATCAACAAAGTGTAGAGATAGAGGAACATGACATATAAATTAGGGTTCAAACTTCCTAGATAGGGGTGCTAGTTCCATAGACCAAAGAATGTAAAACTCAAGAATATGTGAATAAGAATTTAAAGGTCACAATTTATAGTTTCTTCTTTTTTGGACTCAAATTTGAAACTTTGTCTATCGATGATTAATTCCACTTTCCCTAATGCATTGACATAGGAGGCTTGAATGTTTTATCCTCCAATTAGGTCTTAAATATTATCCCAAATCCACTTCATATTTTTCACTTGCACACAATAGAGGGGAGAAAGGGTTGTGTTGTATAGGGGCTTGCCTAAGTTAAACCCCATTTTGGTTTTTCAACCTCCATAATAACTATGATGATGTAAAAAGTGCTTACCTTTAGTCGAGTAGATGCGAATGGATATAAACAAGTGATAAATGAAAACAGTTAAAACTTACCACTCAAATTTACTTTTCTTGATGGAATGAGGTCACTATACTCATCCCATACAAGGAGAACTAGTTGCTTGATTGAAGGTTTTACAAGTGTTAGTACTAAAAAAAATGAACATAAAACATGAAAAAACTCACATATAAATTTGATGCATTGCAAACATGAATCTTGATTGATAATAAGCCTTATAAATTCTTCTTATTTTTCTCTTGATCTCTTTAAGGATGCAAAATTTGAATATAAATTGCATAGTTTTTCAAACGGTGAAAAACACGTACTTATATGAAATTATTCATTTCCCACAAAATTAATTATCAAAATCCAATAAATGAATTTGAATTTTTAAATGTTAAAATTTTGATAATAACATATTTTAAATTGGGCCCAAATAGGCTAGAAAAGAGTGATGGAACCCTCATCCAAACCTGTTTTGGGGCTTTTTCCTTCATTAAATGAATATTAAATAATAATTCTAAATTTTATTTTCATTGCTTGAAAATGACCACAAAACTAGATTTTTAAGAGCATAATTAGGTCCAACCACATAGGGGGGAGCTAAACCTAGTGTGAAATTGTCAAGGGTGACAATTTATGATGCTACATAAATAGTTAAAAGTAATGGACCAGCTAGGATATTTCCCAAACATATATCTTTATTAGACCATGGAGGGTGATTCTAGAGGTTATTAAACTACAATAAAATATGTATACATCCTATATAATTATTCCTTTGAAAATCATGCTCTATGTATGCTAATAACATAATTATTTATCACTAGGAGTTCAATAATCTCAGTTTCTATAACAACACATATGTTGTTGGAAACAAGCAACACTGAGAGGGGGGGTGAATCAATGTTCTATAAAAATTAACTTTATTATTCTAACCCTTAATCTACTTAGAACTTTTAATCAAAAGTAATATGCAAAAATAGAAAATAAGAAACCACACAACCATAACACAAGGATTTTTATGTGGAAAGACTGTTAGGGGAAAAACCACAGTGGATGGCCAATCCACAATAAGTTCTGAGTATACCCAAAAGAAATATCACAAAATGGGAATGCACTTGCATTCAGGCTCATTGCTCAAAAGGATGGGTTCACTACCCTTACAATGGTTTGGAATAGATCCAAAAAAATGAACTAAATGGATAACATCTACTAATGCTTGATTATAGTTCTAGTTAAGCTTTGATGACGAACTTTTGTCCTTTTGATTGATATTGAACTTCTACTCTGCTTTGCTCAAGTTTGCAAACAAAATTTGTATGTGCAAGTGCAATTGTGCATGATATCTCTCAAATACTCCTTGAATGTTTGCAACATACACCAATATACCTACTACACTCTACAAAATTATGTGATCAATCATCTAAATATATCCACAACTAGGGATTTACTCACTACAAGTTGGTTCAATAAAACTTAAAAATATTGTTAGCAGGTTGACCCAAATCATGAATAATTTTGATGCGTATCCAAATAAGTCAGCTAGTCCATAGCTAGGACCTATAATTAAACATTCGAACATGAAGAAACCTTAAATAATTTCACTTGACACATCCACAATGCACCACATTCATTGAGTCGGCCACAATAGATAAATAGATAGAAAGTGTCCTACTAGACCTCCAAACTCGTACTGTAACAAATGCAATACCAAAAAAATCAATAATAAGATAATCCACATGCTCATCAAGCAATTCCAGAGATCCACAACACATAACAATGATCTGGTGAAGTTGTCTAACCAAATACTTTGTTCTTCACACATTCTATTGGTAATACATAGTATATCACTTTATTTTCTAGTATGACTAGATACTAAACTATGGACCTTGGGGATGACTTCAGTTACCATCAATGACAATACTAGAAGCCATATTCCAACAATCTCCCCTTTTGGAATTGATGGAAACACTTAGTGAAAATGACTAAGTGTTGAAATTGATAAGCACACTGCTAAAGTACAAAATATTGCTCCCCCTAAGATTATCATAGCATTTTTCACTTCATTCTTTCTCTCCCCCTTTGACATCAATGACAAAATTGGGGAACCAAAAATTGTAAAACTGTACACACACATCTAGAGACTTACAAAAATTTGAAGATGTCTGCAAAGACATTCTTCAGTCCACTTAAGTTTGAGCCCCACACGCTTTTCAAACTCTCCAAAATAGTAATGTGACTACAAAGAAGATATGGCAGGGTTTCTACAGCTTCTAGATTTACCAGATCAGGAGCGGTTACAACACTTTCAACTTCTTTCAAAGCATTCACCATCATCTCAATCTTTGGACTTATTAGCCCCCTGAGTTCACTTACTCTGCCTATAATCCTTTCATTTTCAGCCTTCAGATTCTTTATTTGGTTGAGCAAAGACATTACCTGACTTTCTTGATGAAAAACACTGTTGGCTAATGGGTCAGAAGTGTTGGAAATAGTAACCAACTGTTGCTCAATGTCTTTCACCTGCTTCTCATTTTCTTTAGTAAATTTTGACAGGACTATGAAAGACTTGTAAATTTTTCCTCCTTTAGATATAATGTCTTGAGTATTATTTATGCAAGAGCCTAACAAATTTTTGTCCTTGGCAATCAATTCCTTTAGGCTATCAATTCTCTTCTCATTGAACTCCTTTTTCACTTTAACTAGAGCTGATTTCTCAGAAGATTCAAAATGAGAATCTACAAAGTTTATTAAATCTTTCAATTCACCGGAGGAGGAGCCTGATGGGTCCATAACATAAGTAGGCATCAATTTCTTTAGAACTCCAGTTGTAAGGCTTATCAATTCACTGTCCTCAATGTGAGATTTCAAAATCTTCTTACTAGCTTTGGCTTGAGCAATTGAAGAAACCTTCATCATCTAAATTGGAGATAGATTGGAAATGTTAATTGTTTTTTCATCCAACTTAGAATATAACTCTTCTTGCTGCTCCAGTAAAGATTCTTTCACTTTCTCTATTCTACTTTCTTGCCCCTTTTCCTTTTCAACTTTGGATTCTGCTTCAGGATTGATTTTGGGCATTTCAGCTTGTACAAGAAGACCCATATTCTCTACAAAAACTTATGTTTCTTTTCTTACCTTCCTAAATGACACGAGCTTTCTCAATTATGAGTGAACTTGTAAGCTTTTCTCAGCATATGTAACAAACCTTTCTTCACCCTAATCTAGTGGTGAATTTAGCAGATATTCAACATACATCTTCAAAATGTTTCCATTGTCTTCATAACCCATAGGCATGATCTAAACTATTCTAGGATCAACAGCTTCCATGTGACACTGGTCAATATCTACCATGAAGCATATGGTGTCTTTGTACTTCTCCACTATTGCGGTAGGAATTCTCTCTTTGGCGTGCATAAAATTTTGGAAATTTTTAAAATGACCCCATAGGATTGTGTTACAGGTTTGATGATCACCAAGTGCACATAATATATCCCAAATTTGAACAACTATCGACATATCATTGCACCATTGAACTTTACCTGTTCCCGATACCTCACCCAAAAAGTTGAAATATAGAAAGATTAACAGATTTCCAAATTTGAATACATTCTTCTTATACTTCTTGATTTTTCTCAGATTCTCCAGAAGTTGACCTATGAGTAACTCACATAGATCATAATCCACATTTTGTTTGATCATTTCATATGCTATATAGATGGCTGTGTTAGATACAAAATTCTACTGTTGTGAGTGGTAAATCTTGTACCCTATGACCATAGATGAAAATTTTACATCAACCTCAACAATATGATCTATAGTCATTTCCATTCTATCCCAATGTGAGCTAGTCACTTTAGTAACCTCATCATTCTTCACCGACTTCAAAACTAGAAGTTTACTGGTGGAATTCAAGCCTATAATTGCATAAATAGCTTCTTTGGATATTTTGAATGGCACATCTAACCACATGAATTCATCATGAACATGACTCAATAAATATCGAACCCACTCATCTTCTTCAAATATAGGAAATTTTATGAATTACGCAAATTTATTATCTTGTAGGGTTTTGAATTTTGGTTTCACAGCAAAATCTTCTTGAACTATATGATGGGAATACAATTCCAATAACTGTGAACTACCCAAATCTTCAATATTTGCATGCACATATTCCCTAATATCTTCTATATGCAGAACACTATACGACACCAATGAAAATGCACCTAATGGCTCTGTATCTATAGAATTATATGGATTCCATTTAAATTTTTTATGCGGCCTATCCTTAATTTCTACTACCAGAGTAGTAGACATAATTGCAAGCATACAAATTTACAAGTTTTGTAATAAATACCTTTCAGAGACATAACACAATTTGATCATAGATTCTCCTCTATGCTTGAGTCTTTCTTGATTTGGAAATGATCACCTCAGAGCTCTCCAAACCTCTTTCCTCTGAATACAATATGACAAATGAGGGTGGATTCCATTATTTTATTGTCCAAGAACCTAAATTTTTACTTTTGCAATAAATGCCCTTGCCCTAACTTAATCAGTTTACTATCTTTCATGTTCTAAGATAGATAATTCTTATGAGGATTTCCAATATTCTTCAATAATGCCTCAAATTAATTTTAGAATGTCTGAGAAGTGCCAAATTTCCTACTGAACTCATCTAAATTCCAATACTAATCAATTGTAGGGGGTTTAGGAGTTTTTCTACACAACTCCCCCTATGGCAAAGGCCTACAATTAATTTCCTGAGGTATTACTAGAAGTGGCTTTTGGTGTGGATCCATTTCCTTCTATAGAGGGATTCTTCTTCACCCATTTCTTCTGCATTTTATTTTGATCTCATTAGCAGTGAATTTTCCTTTCCCTTTAACATCCAGTTGCATGTTCTATTTTACTAGACCTCTTCTATTCCAACAAAATCTAGAAGTGTGACCAAATTTGTTGCAGTTGTAGCACACAACACTTCTTTGTCCAGGCCAATTGTTCCAATAACTTTTTATTGATCTACATTGGCTAGCAATATGTATGAATCTATTGCATGCATAGCATCTAACATCTCTATGAAAGTTGTTCATTAAAATTCTGCATTCATTTGACTTATGACCATACTTATAGCAATTAAAGCATTGACCTGAGAATGATGGTCTACTTGTATTCACCTTACTCCTACATTTAGAATCCAAATGACCAAATTTTTTGCTGGCATAACAATAGCCACTAAATATTTGAGCATTAGGTTGTCTTACTGGATTTCTTCTGGGTCCGTTCATCTAATTTCCTTGTCTAAATTTTCTTTGTTTGAAATTCCTTTGACCAAAGCTCCTTTGTCCAGATCTAGAGCTTTCTCCTTCTTCATATCCAAGACCTCGTCGGTCACCATCAGTCCTCTATCCCTTGGTTAGTTCATCAAGTTTGGCTAAGCTTGCTTTGAATTTATCCTTATACTCATTTGTAGTAGCAAGTTCATTTCTGAGATCATCAAGCTACTTTTCAAGCTCTTCTTCATTATTCTTGGATTGCTCCAATTCATTATCTAGTTGGCTGTATTGTTCTGACTTTTCTTTCAAAGATTGTGCAAGATTTTCTTCATTCTTCTTCTTGTCCTCAATCTCCTTAGTCATTCTCATCATAATAGATTCCATCTCACACTTCAAGGCAACATTCTCTTGGGAAAACTTTTCACATTCTTCTGTTTTCTCTTTCAAAACTTGACTGAGTTGTTCATCTTCCATGGTTTTGTTCTTCTGTTTCATCTGACCACATAATTCCTTTGTTTTCTCCCTTGATTCATTGATCTTGTCTTTCAATGACTGTATGAATTTTTTTGCACTCTCAAGATTTTCTTGCAGTTCTCGGATCTTAGATTTTGACTGGTCAAGATCATCTAAGGCCACCATAAGTTGTTGTTGAAGACTACTTGAATCCATTGAGAACACTTTCTAAGATCTCCCAAAGTTGTTAGACTTCTTCCTAGGAACTTTCTATGATACCAATTGTTGGAAACAAGTAGGGGGCGAATCAATGTTCTGTAAAAATTAACTTTATTATTCTGACCCTTAATCCACTTAGAACATTTAATCAAAAGTAATATGCAAAAATAGAAAATAAGCAACCACATAGTCATAACACAAGGATTTTAACATGGAAACCCTTTTAGGGGAAAAACCATGGTGGATGGCCAATCCACAATAAGTTCTGAGTATACCACAAAGAAATATTACAAAATGGGAATGCACTTGCATTCAGGCTCACTGCCTAGAGCTCACTACTGAAAAGGATGGGCTCACTACCCTTACAATGGTTTAGAATAGATCCAAAAGAAAATGAAATGAATGGATAGCATCTACTAATGCTTGATTATAGTTCTAGTTAAGCTCTGATGACTAACTTTTGTCCTTCTAACTGATATAGAACTTCTGCTATGCTCTGCTCAAGTTCACCCACAAAATTTGTATGCGCAAGTGCAACTGCGCATGATATCACTCAAATACTCCTTGAATGTTCAACATACACCAATATACCTAATACAATCTACAAAATTATGTGATCGATCATCTAAATATGTCCACAACTAAGGATTTAATCGCTACAAGTTAGCTCAATTAAACTTAAGAATATTTGTAGCAGGTCGACCCAAATCATGAATAATTTTGATTTTGTATCGAAATATGTTAGCTAGTCCATATCTAGGACCTATAATTAAACATTCAAACATGAATAAAACTTAAATAATTTCACTTGAAATATCCACAATGCACCACATTCATTGAGTCAACCACAATAGATAAATAGACAAAAAGTGTCCTACTAGACCTCCAAAATCGTACTGTAACAAATGCAATACCACAAAACTCAATAATAAGATAATCCATGTTCTCATCAAGCAATTACAGAGATCCACAACACAAAATGATGATTTGATGAAGCTGTCTAATCGAATACTCTATTCTTCACACATTTTTCCGGTAATACATAGTATATCAATTTATTTTCTAGTATGACTTGATACTGAATTGTGGACCTTGGGGATGACTTTAGTTGCCATCAATGACAACACTAGAATCCATATGCCAAAAAATGTAAGCTCTATTTTATAGAATAAGTAATTGGTTTATATATTTAGGTAGAAATATACAATATATTATTACCCTTGAGATGAATCTTTTTGTGGTCTCCATAACATGTCCTTATTCATTAAAAATCAAAAACCCTAGTTTTTCTTATTTTTTTTAATTTTAATCTTATCCTCAACTCATGTACATTTCATAATTTAGGAGTTTAATAAGAATTATATTTTCATTTATATCATTTGAGCATAAATGTTAAGGTTACACGTGTATGATTGAAGTGTAAGTAATTTTTTTCCAAAATGGGCATTTTAGAGTGTTTTTGGTTTTTGTGAACTCACTAGGGAATATGAATTTTAAGTGGGGTCAAAATTTTCTACCCTTGGAATTAAATTTTCCTTATGGAAAAGACATACTTCTCATGCAATCATATAGTCTTACAATTTTTTTTCAAGTCTCTAATTTCCTTCCTAGTTATTTATTTGTAGAGAATTAAACTTTATTATAGTCACATAGTCTTGCAAAGTTGATTCAATTTTCTAATTTACCACCTAGTCCTTTATCAAGTAAAATTAAACTTTTCATTTAGTAATGAAATGTAATTTCACATCTCTAATTTCTGCCCTATTCGTATATAGGTTGAAAATCATAATTCTCTTATACTCCTATACTTTTGGATCAACCCACAACAGTGCATCCCCCTTTTTGTCCAAATTGGGACATTGAAATCAACATTTTTTACCAAAATTTCACTTTATGACACCTATAGAAACTAAGCCATTAAGAATTTGAAGATGATGTGAACTTCAATTCTTGAGATTTTGTTTATATATTGTTTATTATTTTTAATTTTAAGAAAGAATTAGTGAGTTTTTTATGTAATTTTTAATAAATTATTTTTTATAGTAAATAGTATTTTTAAAAAGTGGTGTTACTGTTGTCATGAGGATTGTACCCTAACCAAGTGTAAAGCTCAAATATTATCCTATTAAATATAGGATCATCTTCAAGTTGTGGGTCATTTATGGTGAAGATGAACCTCCAAAGAGGGCTGGTTTCCTTGATGGACCTCCTATAAACTACTACCTTGATCAATAAAAGGGATATCTAAGAACTGAAACTAAAAGGATTGTTTATACTAAGAGGTGATGCACACAAAATATTAGACTTATACATGTTGTTTCAACTCACAACTTCTCTCAAAAAATTAGCTTTACCCTATGAACAACTCATTTTTCACAAGCTTCCACAAAAATTCTTCATAAAAGGTTATGTTTTAGGTTCTTGCTCAAGAAAACTGAAATTTTTGACAACTAAAACTACTAAAATAAATAACACAATCCATAAACTATATATTTTTTGCTTATTCTAGTATAAAATGTTTTGTAACGAGACATAATTTAAGGATTTTGTATTCATAATAGAAAAAACCAAATCAAATCATCCACAAAACACTTAACAAAGGAATATAGAGAAAGAAAATAAACTTATTTTATTGAAATAATAGAATCTTTTCTTGATACAAATATGAAATTACTACATGAAACTACATAAAACTATTGCTCTATAAATATCAAAATGAGTTAAATCCTTCTGTTGAGCATAGGTTGTCATTGATGTCGAACTGGTGTCAACAATTCATTGTTGATGTTAGTGGTTATTAGGGATGTCTGTAGGAGCTGAGATATAGCTCATAAAACATGTTTGAGTCACTCGATGAATCAATCCTCCAAGATCTTCTGCAAAAACCAACAACAACCTTCCACAAGAGGGGAAAGAAAGAACATGTAATTGCAACAATTGATGCAAGATGTGGCCAATATGTAGTACTCAAGATTGCAATGATATATTGGACTTACACAACACTCAACTAAGCTTTGGATTGATGCAATGCACATATGAAGCCTTGCTTATATATGCAAGGTGTGAGATAGGATTAGAAAAGATCATTACAAGTGTCTTAATCCTATCACATGAGACAACTAATTCATAACAACCCAAGATACATGCATTAAATTCTCAATGAAAATATTAAATGCATGAGAGAATTATTAAATTCCTAGTTAACTAAAAGTAAATAATGAGACATGACCCCATTATAACTAACTTCTAGAAGTGACAACTAGGAAACTTAACTCCTAAGTAAAATTACAATAATGTGAATAGGTCCTCACTAATAACTAGTTAGGAAATAATCCCATTCACACCAACACCCTCCATAAGTACAACTTAGGGAGTCAATTATTATGCAAATGACACAAAGATGGGTCCCAATTATGAGGCCATGTTAGGTACCCATGTACAAGTGCAATGCAAAGAAATCTCTCACAACTGGAGAAAAGGAGAAAACCCAGAGGGAAAAAAATCCTCCCTAGAAAAAGAGGTGAAAAACAATAATTCTCTCCATAAAAAATGAGAGGACAAAATCTCATTTGAGGAAAAAGACCCCCTATAAGAGAGACAAAGAAGAAGAGACCATTTAGCGCCCCCTCAATGAAATGATCCATCACAAATCCAATCAATCTCCATCCACACAAAGGATGATAAGAGAGACCATATAGCCCCCCCATAATGAGATAATCTACTGCAAAGAAGCAATGGAAACATATTGTGAAGTAACACTGGAATCCTTAATTTGGAAAGAAAAGGAAAGATTCTTTTGTTTGCTAGAAACCATATTAGAGTCACTCAGGGAATCAAGTTGGAATCATGATAAAGTAATAATATAACCAATGCCAAGGAACACTAGAACACCCACTATAGCGTGCAACCTTCAAATCTATGAAGCAACGGTCGATTGAAAAAAGATCTGGAATGGAAATGAAGTGCAGAGAAAATGTAAACCTAATGCACACAAAAAGGAAATAGTGCATGCATTGATGAATGCTCACATCTTCCTCCATGAATAAAAAATGACTTTAGATCTATGTAGAGGGAAAAATCTGAAAAAATGACCCACACCACTATGAAGTTCTCAAAACTAGCTTCCCGTTGATATCTCGTTTGCCAAAAATGGACACCATGTTGAAAAGTTATGATTTTTTAAAAAAGGGTAAATTTTTTCAATTGATAGTCAACATACACGACCCTTTTGATTTATTTTTGAAAAATTTGCTGGTGTACCATAGAAAAATGGCCCCTTGAAATTTTCATGGTCTTTTAGGCCTTTCTTCACGATGCTTGGTCCATTTTTCTTTGATTTAAAGTTGAAATGTGGCTTAAACATTCACATTAGGTCCTTAAAATTCAAACTATGACATCTTGTGAAGGTGTTGTAAAAAATTTCTACACTTTTCTAGACTCTATTTATTACAATTTACCTAAAAATCACCTTTTCATCACTTATTAAGTCTTATTTTGAAGTGTTGTAAAGTCTTGTAACAAGATTTCATGTTTTTCTAGTCTTAATTTCACTATTTACACCTTTCTTATGCTTTATTTGACCCCTTTATGCCCTTATAAGGCTTAATTATGTTTTTGAATGTAAACCTAAAAAACAACATTAAATGCAAGATAATTCCCGACACCCACTTTCAAGTCCAAGGTGGGACCCATTCACCATGGGTGGTGAATGAGTCCCTCTTGGCCCAAAATTCACAATATTTCAAATTTTCTTTCAAATTTTCTTTCAAATTTTTATTTAAAATCACCTTATGTCGGTCTGTGATGAGGTATCATCGGGTTACTAAAGCACAAGTGTGTATAAATATGTGTTTTTCTCCTCATTTTACATCTCCTAACTCATTCAAGATATCTTTTCATTCACTAAGAATTCAATTAGCATTTGAGCACTTTGCATCATTCAATCAAGCATCAATCAAGCATCTTGGAGCATCCATTGATATATCTTCAAATTTTCTTCAACAAGGGTTTGGTAAGTTGATAGCATTTGCATGTTATTTGTTTATCATTATCTTCCATTTTATTATTTCATTAAGGGTTTGATTACCAAAGTGGGATTTGACTAAGGAAAATCCCTATAACCTAACCCTTAACCATTTCCTCCCTTTTGCATGTGTGTTTGCAGACTTGTGTATGCAGTTTTATTAAGCATTTAGGTGTTGAATAGTGGACAAGAAGTCAACAAAGTGTTTCAATTCAACTACAACCTATTTCAAGCTGGGAGAAGACATTCTGTCTATTTTCTATAGAATTGACCCCATCAACCTGACAAGCAAACAACCTTAGATCTGGTGCTACAGAATTGGTCCCTGATTTCACAAAATTTTGGGAGTGGACTAATTCGCCATCGGTGGAAAATGAGTCCCACCTTAAGGTTGAAAATACAAATTTTGTTCGATTCCGAATCCCAACACTTAGAAACCTATTCTCAGAAGTTTTCATCAGAAGCAAGACTAATTCTCCATCAATGGTGAATGAGTCCCACCAGTGGTGATTTTCAGTGATTTTTGCTAGCATTCAGGACACTCCAAAATCTTCATCAGACTTCCAGGTGCACTTTGATTCAACCTTCTCCCTTTCTATTTTGTATTTGTTCATGTTTAGTTCATGTTTGCATATCACATTGTGTTTTCCAACATCGTAGAATTCTTAGTATTTGCATTCATAATCAGTCAAATAGTTCATTTAATTGCACTTAGATCATTCCATTTAGTCTTAATTGCATCATACATTTCCTAATTTAAGTGAACCACCTCGACTTTTGGGTGGGGTTTATCTCTCTCCTTTTAGGTGAAACATCCTAAGAGTGCAAGATTAGCCTATAAATCCTACCCAAAAATCTATGGTTCATTTTGGTGAACCCAACTATTGAACACTTTACACTTTTGATTTCCATTGCATCTTGCATCCTAGGTCTTATTTGCATCAAAATTTAATTAGGGTTTGTTTTGTTTTTGCATCCTCGGGTTTCTTCAAATTGCATTAGTGAAAGACTCATTTAGACTTCATTTTTGCATATCATATAATTGAAAAACTAATAATTTTAATTTTCATCCTTAGTTTGCATCTGAAAAGCATTCAAATCACTTTAAATTTTCTGAAAAATACAAAAAAATCTCATAGTTGGACTCATTTACCACCCTAGGCAAATAAGTCCACCTGCACATTTCATAGTGCATTTTCATACATTTTATTAGGTATTTTCTACATTTCAATTCTCTGTAGTTGCTTTCTATTTTACTTTCTAGATTCTATACTTCCTTCTATTTCTTATATCTTAGTTTACTTGCATTCATTGTCATCATGGAATTTTCTTTTAATAAGTTTTGGAATTCATTGAAATCCTTAGTAGACATGTCCAATTGTTCCTTTGGCTATGATCCTAATGACCTTGAGCTTCCACATGCTCCTTAAAATCCTCATGATTTTCCTCCTCATGATGTTGAAATCATTGGAGAAGATGATGCTAGCATGAACAAGTTCTTAAATGAATGTCTTGATAACCTTGAAGCCAATGCAGCCTTTTAACCATCAATGAAACCACCAAATCTTCCTACTATCGCACCACCTTAATCACTTTGGATACCTACATCCTGAAACTCAAGTGGGACCTAATATCCCTCCATCAAGTGGACCTAATTCCTCTCAACACACATATTCTCAACCATTTTATGATCACAAAGTCACAAAAAATCTAATCAACCTTGAAGAAACATACATAAAAGGCTTTACTATCCTAAGTAAACAAGGGTGTGATACAACAAATAAGCATTGCATTCATCAACTTCTAGAACAAACACCAACGAAAGAAAACACAATAGGACTAGGATATAAAGATCCTCCTCATACTAACAAGCCTCCTTTTGAATATTGGAGACTTCGAGATGATGGTATAGTGATCTTTGATTCTCCTCCCGACTTAAACATTCTCCTTCCACGTGAATGACCATTACCTGATTCTGATGATAAGGATGCTAGGATCCCCATGGGTCCTCTTCCTCCTTCCATTCATGAAAAAGGAGAATCTAGCAAATGAAAATGACCTTACAAATTGAAAAATCTCAAGTTTCCTACTCATCCTCCACTTGAATGTGAAAGGAGACTTCAACTAATTTTAAACAAAGACCTTATACTCTTACCACCTATGAATAGGTTGCTCATCCATCCAAAATATTCTAACATACCATATTACAAATATCATTGTGTTATTGGACATCAATATGAAGAATGTTAGACATTGAGTGTCATATTGAACAAGTATCGCTTCACTGATACTGAATGATTTCCCATTATCCCTTAAAACAAAATATTTTCATCATGCCATAGTTTTAGAATTTTTCATTCTCACTCTTGCATGATTCCTCCCATCACGTTTCTTGGCTCATTCTTTCTTCACATCTAGTGGGAAGCAAGAAGTTGTTAGCCTCATCCTAATAATGCATTCATCTTTGTCTCTTAACTGCATTATTCATTTTCCGCTTATATTACTTAAGATTGAGAAACCAATAACTCAATTAATGGCTGACTTACATTTGCATTATTAGATCCTTTTACATTTTTCACTAGTTTTATGTGCGTATTGTCTTTCCCCGTAATGTGCATTTGATGTTCTCTCTCTTTGTAAACTTCTTCTATTCGTACCTCTATTCCTCTATATGTTGTACATTTATTTTGTGATTTCCTCTTTGGGGATGACACAAAGCATTGAGATGCCCTATGTCTCTTCCATGTTGACCCAATCAGTCCCTTTTCCTTTTCCTTTTTTGGGGATGACGAAAAGCGTTGAGACATTCTATGTCTCTTCCATGTTGATCCAAAAGGTCCTTTTTCCTTTTTCCTTTTTTCTTTTTGTGTCTTTCCTTTGGGGATGACATAAGGTATTGAGACTAAAATGTCTCCTTCATGTTGAACCAAAAAGGTCCTTTTTTCCTTTTTTTTGTTTTTTGTTTTTCTATCTTTCCTTTTGGGGATGACATAAGGTATTGAGACCGAAATGTCTCCTTCATGTTGACCCAAAATATTTTCCTTTTCTTTTTCCTTTTCATTTTGTTTTCGATTGTGTTTTCCTTTTGTTGATGATGCAAAGCATTGAGAGATCCTATGTCTCTTCCATGTTGACCCAAAATTGACTTTTTTTTTCACTCTCTTTGTGTCATTCTTCTAGTTCTATGTGCTTTAGGGAATGATGGCAGTTTCGAGCTCTTTAAAAATCCATAGATCCATTATGTGTTTGGTGTGTTCTTTTCTAGGGGGAAAATCCCTTTTCTTTTTTTCTCTTTTTTCGTTTACATGATGCAACCTAACTTAGAAACATATGACTTGGCATAGGGGATTTCCAAGTTGGCTCTCATGTATTGTTTTCTTTTTCCTTTTTGCATTTGATTTCCTTTGCTACTTTAAATTAATTTCTCATAGAATAGTGTGTAGCAATTCCTTTAAAGTGGGGGGCATACATTGGCATCATTTCACTTGCATTTTTGGTTCTTAGTGTAGCCTTTTCACTTCATACGATGCGTTTGACACTTTGTGGATGACATTGTGTATGATGTCCTTCATAAGTGTGATCTACCTTAGCATATTGCATTCCTCTTGGTGGCCTGATGTGATGCAATGCATCCCCTAAGTTGTGAATATTTTATTCTTTGATTGGTCCTCTCTTGGACACATTAGATACAATGTTCCCTATGTGACAAACCTTGCATGAACTTAACAAGACTCCTTTGAACTTTCTTTTACATTTTACATTTTTCAGCTGTACCACCTTGCATAATGAAACTTTCATGCCTATGGTACCCATCCTCTTTGTTCATGAGTTCTAAGCATACAAAGCTTTGCTTGTCTCATGAAGAATGAACCAAAATTTTACTTTGTGGCACCTTGTTAAAGTTATTAGGAGGTATAAATTTGATATGCTTGAGCAAGAAGCCCATTCAACGACATGACTTTCCCATAGCCACCTTTGTGTTTGTGAGTGCTTACCAACTAGCATATGTACTTCACCTTTTTGGGTCTTCTCACCCGGTAGACCACCATGAGTTCTGTCACCTCAGAGTGAGTATGCATTCTTTTTTTCTCACAATTAGCCTAGATCTAATCCACAACTAGTTGGAAAGATGATCAAAGCTTCATTTGACTTTTCTTTCTCTTTCACTTGTGTGTTCCTTTGTTCTTATGTTTAGTTTTCCTTGGGATCTTCATCTTGGGCGATTGATCATCCATCTTGATGGTTGTCATTCCATCTTGATAACATAAGTGCATTGGGATCCTTCTTGATATGCATGGCTACTTTAGTATGAGTTTGAAGCAAGTTCACCCTCTCACTAAAGTGGGGGCTAAATGTGCCAAAGAAAAATGGCTCCTTGATATTTTCATGGTCTTTTAGGCCTTTCTTCATGATGTTTGGTCCATTTTTCTTTGATTTAATGTTGCAATGTGGCTTAAACATTCACATTAGGTCCTTAAAATTCAAATTATGATGTATTGTGAAGGTCTTGTGAAGTGTTGTAAAACATTTCTATACTTTTCTACACTCTATTTATCACAACTTACCTAAAAATCACCTTTTCATCACTTATTAAGTCCTATTTGAAGTGTTGTAAATTTTTGTAACAAGATTTCATGCTTTTCTAGGCTTAATTTCACTATTTACACCTTTCTTATGCTCTATTTGACCCCTTTATGCCCTTATAAGGCTTAATTAAGTGTATTTTTGAATGTAAACCTGACAAAAAAATTAAATGCAAGATAATTCCTGAAACCCACTTTCAAGTCCAAGGTGGGACCCATTCACCATGGGTGGTGAATGAGTCCCTCTTGGCTCAAAATTCAAATATTCCAAATTTTCTTTTGAGTTTTTATTTAAAATCACCTTATGTTGGCCTATGATGAGGTATCATCAGGTTATTAAAGCACAAGTGTGTATAAATATGCGTTTTTATCCTCATTTTACATCTCCTAACTCATTCAAGAAGTCTTTTAATTCACTAATCATTCAATTAGAATTTGAGAACTTTGCATCATTCAATCAAGCATCAACCAAGCATCTTGGAGCAGCCATTGATATATCTTAAGATTTTCTTAAACAAGGGTTTGGTAAGTTGATACCATTTGCATGCTATTTTCTTATCATTCTATTTCATTTCATTATTTCATTAAGGGTTTGATTACCAAAGTGGGATTTGACCAAGGGAAATCCCTTTAACCTAACCCTTAACCATTTTCCCCCTTTTGCATGTGTGTTTGTAGACTTGTGTATGCAGATTTATCAAGCATTTAGGTGTTGAAAAGTGGACAAGAAGTCAACGAAGTGTTTCAAGTCAACTACAACCCATTTCAAGCTTGGAGAATACATTTTGTTCATTTTCTGGAGAATTGACCCCATCAACCCAACGAGTAGACAACCTCAAATATGGTGCTATAGAACTGTTCCCCAATTTCACAAAATTTTGGGAGTGGACTAATTTTCCATCAGTGGAAAATGAGTTCCACCTTAAGGTTGAAAATAATTTTTTTTTTTAGATTCCAAATCCCAACACTCAGAAACCTGTTCTCATAAGTTTTCATCAGAAGCATGACTGATTCTCCATCAATGGTGAATGATTCCCACTAATTATTTACAATGATTTCTGCCAACATTCAGGACACTCCAAAATCTTCATCAGACTTCCAAGTGCACTCTGATTCAACTTTCTTCATTTCTATTTTGTATTTGTTCATGTTTAGTTCTTGCATATCACATTGTGTTTTCCAACGTTGTAGAATTCTTAGATTTTGCATTCAAAATCAGTCAAATAGTTCATTTAATTGCACTTAGATCATTCCATTTAGTCTTAATTGCATCATACATTTCCTAATTTAAGTGAGTCACCTATACTTTTGAGTGGGGTTTATCTCTCTCCTTTTAGGTGAAACATCCTAAGAATGCAAAAGTGGCCTATAAATCCTACCCAAAATTTATTGTTCAGCTGGATGTATGCAAAAACTAATGGATACCTAGATAATATTTTGATGCTTCCAGAAAAACCTAGAAAGAATTTTTGAATCCAATGAAACATCACAAAATTGGGTTGGGGTTGAAAAGAGATGGGGTGAACCAAATATGATGAGAGATAGACCTATTTTCCTTTATTTCATTAGGAAATGAGATCCACACCATGAATTGATTATTAACCCTTAGGTGAATCAATTCAAAGTGAAAATATTCAGATTTCCTTATACTTAATGAATGAGGGTCGAGGTGAAACAACACTTTGGGGAGAAAAACTAAAAATGGAAAATCAACACCAAAATACAATCTAACACTTGAAACAACAATATTTATCTCAATACTAGAACAAAACTAGAAATTAAATTGCAAATATGAGAAGTGCAAAGAATTGTGTACTAGTCACCAAAAGTGTTTTTTAGAATAAAATTTGGGACTCATTCACCCATGGGAGAATGTGTCCAAGTGCATGGTTTTTTTTATAGCTTTTAGGATCCTTTGATATAGATCTAAATCTTCCAATTTTCCTAGGTTTCATAGTTAGAATTTTAGAAATGACTTCGAGATCTTAGTTTTCGTGAGATGGAAATAATTTTGACAACTTTTACAACTTTGTAACTATTTCTCTTTACAAGGCCTTAAATTATTCTTCAACCTAAATCTACAATTACACATAAAATAGAGAAAAATGTTTGTTTTTGGTGAATAGGGGTTTTCCTTGGTCAAACCCCATATTGGTAATCAAACATTGAATTGAAATGAAACATGAAAGAGGGAATGAAGAATGAAAAAATATATGTTACCACTCAACAAAACCTTGAATAAAAACTTGATAATGGAGATCTTAGGAGGTCTGCAACTTTCATGAGATGGATGACTTGGATGTGGATATTGACAATTGAATCTTGCTTGAAATGATACTTTGAATGCTTGAATAGATCTTGAAACCTACATCACAATGTTAGCTCCAAAAAAATGCATGATGTAAGAATACTTTGACATGATGAATGGATCTTGAATGTTGCAATAAAAATCTGATATATCTTCTCTTGAATTCCTACAATTTTTCTTGAAATCTCATAAAAGTTCTCAAAAAATTCCTCATGAAAGTATAGGTGAAACATAGTGAAATAACCTTGTATTTATAGGTATGTATCCTTAATTTCCTGGAATTCAAATATCACAAGCTGACATTGAATTATGGATTTTAAAACATTAAAATACCACCAAAACCATAATTTAAATTTAGGTCCTAAGGTTTAGAGAGGACCCATTTTCCCATGGGAAAATGGGTCCCGGGTCTATAAACCTAGGACACACATTGCTCAATGTAAATTTTTATGTTTAGGAATTAATTATTGTCAGGTTTCCCCTTCAAAAATGTAATTTAATAGGCTTGTACATGAATTAAAGGGACAATTAAGGCATAATTAAGCTCAATTTAATTAAGATGGCCCAAATAAGTGTGTAAATGTAATGAGGTACATTTAACAACACTAAATTAAGGAATTATTAATTCCATTTTAAATAGAAGGTCCCAAACAAGTGAGAAAATGTAAATGGTTACATTTTTTGACACTACATCCAAATATAAGAACATGCGATTTGGTAAAAAAAGTAAACTTCACCTATAGGAAAAATAGTTGCGATGGGCTATTTGACAATCATTTTTGCAAGATCTGCTCACTAGCTAAAAAATATAGCAAATACCTAGATGGTATTTTGTGGTTTTAAACATAACCCAAAAATCATTTTTCTCAAAAGTACATGAGGAAAAATATATATGCCATTTTTAATCCAATATGCACCCTACAAAAGCTGAAGCTCAAATCACCCTCATATCTGAGAAGGGGTTTTGCAACTATGAAGCTTTGATACCATGTAGGAGCTAAGATATAGCTCATAGAACATGTTTGAGTCACTCAAGGACTCAAGCCTCCAAGATCATCTACAAAAACTAACCACAACCTTCCACAAGAGGGAAAATCAAGAACATGAAATTGTGACAATGGATACAAGATGTGGCCAATATGCAATACTCAAGATTGCAATGATATATTGGACTTAAACAAAACTCAACTAAGCTTTGGATTGATGCAATGTAAATATGAATCCTTGCTTATAAAGGAAAGGTGTGAGATAGGATTAGACAAGATCATGACAAGTATCTTAATCCTATCACGTGAGACAACTAAGTCATAAAAACCTAGGCCACACACATTAAATTCTCAATGCTTGAATATTAAATGCACTAGAGAATTATTAAATTCCTAGATAACTAAAAGTAAATAATGAGACATTGCCCCATTATAACTAACTACTAGAAATGAAAACTAGGAAACTTAACTCCTAAGTAAACCTACAATAATGTGAATAGGTCTTCACTAATAACTAGTTAGTTATGTAGTCAGCAATGAGTATGGTGGTCCAAAAGGTTATCTCTTGGGAAAAGAGATTAATAAATTTGGGTGGCATTTATTTTAGAAATTCATTCTAGCTCTATTGTTTGGAAGGAGAGTGTGCATATACTAGTTCTATCAGTTTCTTGAGTTTTTGGTGGTACGACGTAGTGTGCAAGGATTTTGAAGTGTCAAAAGTCTCATAAAGATTTTTTATGTTCTAGGTGTTGAATAAGTTAACTGAGAGGGGGAGTGAATTAGTTATCACATATTATAACCTTCAATTCAATTACCATAACTAATACATAAACTGTTTAATGATTAAATATCAAATGCTAATGTAGAAACTCAAATCCAATGCACAAACATAATAACACTAGATTTACATGGAAAACCCAATGCAGGAAAAAATACGGCAATGATTAACTCACACTATAGAGAATATCAAAACCGATTAGAAAAAGGTTCACTGCTTGAGATAAGGCTCACTGCCTACAATAAGGACTCATTGTCTAATAGGGTTACAACCCAGAGGGCTCACTGCCATAGAGATACAAAGAATACAAAGAAGACTTGTTACAAAGAGACAAAAATCCCAATACAACAAAGGATTCCACCACAATAATTGATCAACTTGCATGAATGATAGAGTTTTCCTTTTGCTCACTACATCCAGAAACTCAACATTATGCTTCACACTGATCTACCACACACATAACTCACACACACTTTTTGAATAGCATAAAATTATTGTGTTCTCTTTCACTTATCTTCCTTCTTTTCCCATGTACATTTTTCATTGGTAGCTCATCTTGTATTTATACTATCTCCAACCTTGAAAAGATACAAATTCATCCATCCAACTTCAAATTCAAATTAGGTCAATGCCAAAACATCCTAGGGAGGAATTAGAATGAGGGAAAACTAAACAAACACTTCATCAAGACTCATAATAGATCCCACACGCTTTATCAACTTCAAAGATAGTGCTTAAGACACAGTCATGAAAACCAGTGTAAAACACATAGAACAATTAATCCTGAAACTTCCAAAAACCAAAAATATCTTCAATGCAATTAGAACATCTTATCTCTAGAACCGCAAGTCAAAAGACTTCATCAAAGAGAGATCTAGACCAATAATATTTCTCCCACACTTCAGCCATAACACATAAATGCATAGATCATAATTGGTGAACACAACTCAGACTATACAAAGAACCAATAGCCATGAATATGGATATAGAAACCTTCAACAACCATGACTAACATATCTAAACCACACAACCATAGGGACAAGTACCAAACCATCTTCCTAAATAAAATTTTCTAAATATCCTCAACATATACAACCAACAACAACTAGTAGATGACTAGTTGGATAGTTGACATCAATGACAACACTTTCATTCATTTTTCCATTCTTGCAACAATCTCTCCCTTTTTCATTGATGACAACACATGATGTGAAAAAAATCAAAGACACCATACCAGTTCTGAATATACTTCTCAAGATTTTTCTTTTTGCTTCTCCCCCTCAGGAGATAATCTTCCTCATTACCTACTCTCTCTTATTAGCTTTCTCTCCTTTTCATATGCTTTCTCTCCCCCTTTGACATCAATGGAAAAAGAAAAAAAAATATATGCTCATTGAATCTTCCTTTGAAATTACAAAAGAATACTCATAATGACAACACTTGAAACTACCTGCTCCAACTAAGAGGTAGCCACCAAAAAATCATTCCAAAAAGATAGAACCATGAATCCAGATGACTGATGCATCTCCAAATGCATATTAGTTTATGAAAGGAGGGGAAATAACCCCTAACTTATCCTAGAGATACTAAAAAGTATCTTTAGGAAGAGCCTTTGTAAATATATCTACAATTCGATCATTTGTAAGAACATACTCAAGCTTGAATTCATTCTCCATGACCTTCTCTCTCAAGAAATGATATCTGATAGATATATTCTTCATTCTCAAGTGCATCACATGATTCTTTGAAATGTTAATTATACTTGTATTATCATGGAAGATAGAAATGGGATCATCATATAGCACTATTATATCTTTCAATGTTTGTTTCATCCATAGAACTTGTGTACAACAGGATGTAACAACAATATACTCTGCTTCAGTAGTAGAAAAAGATAATGAATCTTACTTCCTACTTAGCCATGATACCAACCTACATCCAAGAAAGAATACACCACCACTTGTACTCTTTCTGTCATCTATACTTCTAGCCCAATCCGCATCTTTATAAGCACTAAAAGCAAAGTCAGTAACTTTAGGATACCATAATCCATAATTCAGAGTGCCATTCAAATATCTCAATATTATTTTAATTGTAGAAACATTTCTTTCCTTCCAATGTTCATCTTTACAGAATTCACTTACTATCTTTGGCTCAGTCTCAGAGAAAAATACAAGGTTACTTTAGTAGCAACTTTGCTTCTGGTTAACATACCTTTTGTCTTGTCTCCAATGATCTAATTTTTGAATGACTCCTCTGTACATATTTTGGTGTCCTAGGGGACATTATCAGATCATCTTCTCTTTCATTCTATTAATTTTACTTTTCCTTCTCATCTTTATCCTGTTCTTCCACAATTTCTTCTATTCTTTCACAGTCATGTTCATTAGACACATATCCATCAATATCAATAGAATTCTTCATTGTTTCATCAACCTTCACATTCGAGCTCTCTACAATATTTCTCAGTCTTTTAATGAAACATTTGCATGCCTTACTTTTGGTAGAGTATCCAAGAAATATTCCTTCATCGCTTATTGCATCAAACTTACCCAAAGTTTCTTCATCTCTTCTGATATAGCATTTTCTTCTGAATACCTTGAAATATTTAACCGTAGGAATTCTTCCATGCCATAGCTCATAGGGAGTCTTTTTACTATTCACTCTTTCTTGAACTCGATTGAATACATATACAATAATATGAATAGCTTGTTTCCAGTAAAATTATGGTAATCCAGCTTTAGTGATCATTGACCTAGTAGCCTCTTGAACTATTATCTTTTTCCTTTCAACAACTCCATTCTGTCAAGGAGTTTTTAGAGAAGATAACTTTCTCTTTATTCCATACACTTCACAAAATATATTGAACTCATGGGAGGTGAATTCTCCACCTCTGTCAGATCTTAAGCATTTTATCTTCAAATTCACTTTATTTTCAAGCATAGCCTTGAATGCCTTGAATCTATCTAATGCATCAGATTTCTCTCTAAGAAATGTAACCCATGTATATCTAGAATAATCATCTATTAAAAGCATAAAGTACCTTTAACCAATTAGACTTCACACTCTCATAAGACCACAGATATCTGTATGAACCAAATCTAGTAATCTAGTAGTAGATTGTTCTCTTGATCTGTAATGATTTCTTGCTTGCTTCCAAAACTGACAATTCCTGCAAATAACATTGACAGGATTTGTAATTCTTGGTAAATCTCTCATAGCATGAACAAAAAAATCCTTTCCAAGTTATCAAAAATCATGTGACACATTATCCTATGCCATAAGCAACTATCATTCATCTGAGTCATAAAGCATCATCCATCAACACCCTTGAGCTGATAAATATTCCCTTTATATTTATTTCCTATAGCAATCAATGTTCCAGATCCTTTCCGGATCTCACATTTCTCATCCTTAAACACAAGATCATATCCTTTTCTACACATTTGACCAACACTAAAAGAATTATGCCTTAAACCCTTAACATATTAAATATTGTCAGTATGATGCTTTCCATCAAAACTTACTTAACGTATCCCACAAATTTTAGCACCAGTATCATCTCCAAACATAACCAGACCTCCATAATATTTCTCCAACTTTAAAAACATACTCTTATCACCAGTCAGGTGATGTGAGAAACCACTATCGACTACCCAAAAATTCTTTTCTTGCTTAGCATGTAGGGAAAAGATATTCGTACCTTCATTTTTCTCCTTCTTCTCTGGAGGACTTTCCTTTACCTATTTTTCTGAATTAGTAGAAGTAGGTTCATCCTTAATTTCCAAGAACAAGCATTCATTTTCATCTAAATATTCATATTCTAAACCTTTATTTGAAATACTAGCATTCTCATTTACATAGTAAGCTCTGTTAATAATCTTTCCTTTCTTTTCTTTCTCATATCTTTCTTTATTCCTTTTAGCTCTTTCTGGACACTTTGCAGCATAGTGACCTATGTATCCATAACTAAAGCACTTAAAGGGAAACTTACCTTAATACTTATCAGTTCCTTTTCTCATTCTTCCTACAAAATTAGCTTCTATTTCATCAAAATTTTCTTCATTCGGATCTTCAGTTTTTGTAGTTTTAAAAGTAGTCTATTTTTTCTCCATTTCTTAGACTTGGCTTCCTCATCTCATAAGATGTCAAAAATACTAACAACAAATCCTTAGTACAAGTATTATAATATATAGTCTACTCAATAGCACTCACCTTTTCACTGTAAGCATCAGGAAGAGTTATGCAAATCTTCTTTACAATCCTAGTTTCATCTACAGTAGCACCAAAATATCACATTCCAGCCACTACCTCATCCAATATCTGTACATAAGCTTTGACATATGTATAATATCAAACTATATTTCCAAATTTCCAAATTTCACCTCTTTAACTTTTTCATCACCATCATGTGCTCTTTCTAAAGCATCCCAGACTTCCTTAGCTTTCTTCAAATTTTGAACCTTAATCAACTCAGAATGTACCAGACTATTTTTCAAGGTGAACTTCCCCTTATTATTTGCTTCATGTAATTTTATTTCTTTAGGTGTACTCAGACCATTAGCAGGAGGAGTGTAGGGATTCTTGTAAGCTTTCTCCACATCATATCTACAATACTCTAGAAATTCTTCCATCAATACTTTCCAAATACCATAATTAGTTCCATCAAACCTTAGATAATCAAAGATCATTTTGCTAGGCATCCTGGACCTTCCTCAAGTGGTTAATCTCTTCACCACGGAACCAAGCTCTGATACCAATTTTTTAATAGGACAACTGAGAGAGCTGGGGGGTGAATTAGTTGTCATAGATTATAACCTTCAGCTCAATTACCAAAAATAATACATAAATTGCTTGGTAATTAAACATTAAATTCCAATGCAAAAAATCAAATCTAATGCACAAACACAATTACACCAAATTAATGTGGAAAACCCAATGAGGGAAAAACCACGGCAAGGATTAACTCACACTATAGAGAATATCAAAATTGATTACAAAAAGGCTCACTAGCTGAGATAAGGGCCACTTCCTACAATAAGGACTCATTGTCCAACAAGGCTACAACCCAGAGGTCTCACTACCATAGAGATACAAAGAAGAAAAATAAGACTTGTTACAAAGAGACAACAATCTCATTGGAACAAAGGATTCCACCACAATCATTGATCAACTTGCATGAATGATAGAGTTCGCTTTCCACTCACTACATCTAGAAACTTAGAATTAAGCTTCACACTAATATACCACACACATAAATCACACACACTTTCTGAATAGCATTAAATTCGTGTCTGCTCTTTCACTTATATTCCATCTTTTCTCTTGTACATTTTTCATTACTAGCTCATCTTGTATTTATACTATCTCCAACCTTGAAAAGATACAAAGTCAGCCATCCAACTTCAAATTCAAATTAGGTTAGCACCAAAACATCCTAGGGTGGAATTAGAACGAGGGTGACCTAAACACATGATTCATTGAGACCAATAATAGATCTAACATGCTTCATCAACTTCAAAGCTAGTGCTTAACACATGGTCAACCAAACCAGTGTAAAACACATAGAAAAACTAAGCTTGAAACTTCTAGAAACCGAAAATATCTTCAATACAATCTTAACATCTTATTTCTAGAAATGCAAGTCAAAATAATTCATCAAAGAGAAATCTAGAACAACAACATTTCTTCCGGACCTCATCCAGAACACATAAAAACATAGTTCACAACTAGTGAACACAACTCAAACTCCACAAAGAACCAATAGCTAGGAATCTGGATATAGCAACCTTCAACAACCATGACTAACATATCTGAACCACATAACCATAGGAACAAGTACTAGACCATCATCCTAAATACCTGTAATCTTCCTTTAATACAATTTTCTCAATATCCTGAACATATACAACCAACAACAACTAGTATATGACTAGTTGACCAATTGACATCAATGGCAACACTTTCATTCCTTTTTCCATTCTTGCAACACCAAGCATGTGTGGTAATAAATAAAATCTTGTAAAATTAAAATCAAGTGTGTGGTGTGAGGCTAGGACATGTTTAAGGTTCCCTTGGTGGCACAAGGCGTCAAGTGCTTTTGATGGAAGGTTTGGACTGATGTATTAAACGTTTCATGTAATTTGATTTTTGGTCTATCATATGTTGTTTGGGTTGATGTGGATCCCTGGTTGACATAAAAGAGTGTTAATGTAGTGATATGTATATTTTTCAAATGTTGAGTTGCATTGTAATGTGTAACTTGAAGAAATAGAGTGCATCCATGTATTTCCAAATGTAATTAATGATTACAGTGAAAGGAGTGGGATGCATAGTTATGTCATATAAAAAGCATAAAGAAAAGACAGTATGCTAGTATTAGAGTGTCTACTAGTGTCATATTCCAAATCCACCATTATTTATGTTATAGTAGGATTGGTGTTCTACTCTTTGTCTTGTTCTAGTAGGGATTGGTGTCTCCTATAGGTTGGTGCATACTAAATATTTTGGGGATTGGTGTCTCCTGTTGGTTGGTTCCTACTAAATATTTTGGGATTGGTGTCTCTGTAGGTTGGTGCCTACTAAATCTTTTGGGTTTTGGTGTCTCTGATAGGTTGGTGCCTACTTCATATTGTAAAATTCCTTTATTATATTTTTTCTTGTGAGAGCTTCTCACATGTTTTTTCTCATTCTGGGTTTCCACAGAAAAATCTGGTGTTATGTGTTATCTTGTGTTTTCCTTTAATTTCTTTAATTACTAGATTGTATGGTTCAGTTCTCTTCATGTTGAAAATATATAAAGTGGTTGTAAAGGTTTCTAAAATTATTGTAATTGTTTGGATCTACTAATTCACCCCCCTCTCAATAGATTGTGTGTCATTTAATTGGTACATGAGATCTAAATTCAATTGAAAGAGTCTAACAACTTAATGTAGATCCGAGATTGCACAAGATAGTTCCTCTATAAAAAATTACTTGTTTTTGATGGATCTAATTTTGTTTTTTGGGAAGTTAGGATGGGGTCATATTTGATGGCTATAGGAATGGATATCTAGAATTTAGTTGTAGAAGGTTATAAAATCCCTGAAAAAACCTTCATAGGGATCATATTGGAAAAATGGCTTATGAAATAATTACTAAGGCTACAAATGCTCTTTTATGTGGTTTGACAAACACTAAGTTTTCAAAAGTGATGGAATGTAGAAAAACAAAAGAAATATGGGAAAAGTTTGAAACTATCTATTAAGGTGATGATAAAGTCAAGGAAGCCAAGTTGTAGACTTATATAGATTAGTTTGAAGGTCTGAGGATGAAAGAAGATGAGAAAATTGCCACATTCATGCTCTGGGTTAATTAAGTTTTCAATCATATTTGAGGTCTTGGTAAAACCTTAGATGAGAAGATTGTTGCATGAAGAAGGTACTCAAATCCTTACCTAGAAGGTTTGATCTTAAAATTTTTTCTATTGAAGAAACTAAAGATGCAAATATTTTAAAACTGATTGAGTTACATGGAACATTAACTATATTTGAGATGATATTTGAGAGTGAAGATTATATAAGGAAAGACACTAGTTTTAGAGTATCTCTGAAGTAGGTTGATCAAGATTCTGATTGTGGATCAAATCTGAAAGAAGCAATTTTTTTAGAAAACTACAAAGAAGTTTCAGTAAGTACAAATGTAAATTACCTTTCAAGTGTTTCAATTATGGAGAATTTGGACATTTTATGGCTAAGTTTCCCCATAAGAATACTAACAATGGTGAACAAAAGAATGGAAAGAAGTATTTTCAGAGAAGACCCAAACCATAGTGAAAGCATAAAATATCTTATACTAACAAGGAAGAAGAAGAATATTCTACAAAAGAAGAAGATAAAGATGCATCTAGTGATGAAAATAGAAAAGCTATATTCATGACTTTTGAAATTGTTGATGGTGATGATAAAATGAGTTCTGGAGAACATGATGAAGAAGAAGAAAATATTATGATGAATTTATTATAGGCTAGAAGAGAGATCAAGAAGTTGAATATTAAAATCACAGAAGAAGTAAGAGCCAAAGAGAAAATAAAAAAATATTTGAAGATTGTTGAAAATATGATTGTTTCCTTTAAAGACTCAAGTAGAAGAAGAAGCTAAGAGAGTTGAGGAAGCTTTGAGAGAGAAATTATTATCAAGACAAAGACTGTGAAAATCTTGAGGTAGAGATTGTTGCAGCTAGAAAAGAGCTTGAGAATGAAAATTGTATCAATGGGTTAATTTCCTAAGGTTAGATTATCAAATAATAAAGCATACAAACCCAAAGAAGCTATCAAGAACAATGAAAACTTAAACAAGAATGATTATACCTATCATTCATTGAAGTTTCCATGATTCACCTTCATAGCACCTTCTAACTTGTTGATTGTTGCCCTCAGATCGAGTGTTTGAGCAACTTTTGACTATGCCAATGTCCTAAACAAGCTTTGAAGGATTTGAAATATAAATGTCTATGCCTATGAGAAAATGACTATAATGCCTAAGACTAGAATTGAATATGCCAAAATATCATAAATGCTGCAAAGAAAAATGTAAGTATGAGCATGATAGTCGAAAATGTGAGCAAAATTGTCATTTTATAGAAAATACAATTTTGGATGGATGAACGAGATTGAAAGCTGACAAAGCCTAAAATAAGAGGCTAAGATTTAATGTGAAAATCCTTAATCAGGGATAGGTAAAAATCATTAACTGAGTGGTCAAGATGTCATCTGAGAAGATCGTATTGGCGATCAAGAATAAATGAGATAATTAGTCAAAAAGATAAAGATTTTCAAAAATCAAGAAGATAAAGACTGCTTGATTTGTGAGATTTAAAAAATCAAGAATCTGCTCAATTGCTTGATTTTTGGAAGAAGATTACCATTTTGAATTACATTAATTCAAAATATGGATTTTGTGTGATAATAAATAATCGATTTTCAGATTTATTTACTAAAATGAACTGATAGTCAAGAATGTGAGATCATTTTAAATAATTTCATTTATTTAAAATGAGGGAAATGTTAAATTTGGAAATTAAATAATTAAAGATAATTATTTAATTTAGAGGATATGATTAATAATTAAATTAATAAATTCATTTAATTATGAGAATTAGTGACATATTAAATAAATAAATGAAATTCATTTATTTAATAATTAGGAAGAATAAATGAACAAAGGTAACTAAATAAATTAATAAATTAATTTAATTGTAAGAAGATAATAGACCCTTAGTGACGTATTGAATAAATAAATAAAATTTATTTATTTAATAATCATGAAGAATAAAAGAAATATGAATTAATTAAATAATTATAAATTATTTAATTAATAGTCAAATGTGGACCAAGGACATAATTAAATGTCATAATTATGCTAGGACGAAAGTGGTAAAAATAGAGCTTGCAGGCCTAGGTCATTTTATGCATCTACAAAAATTAATAGTCGCAATTGAGGTTCAATAAAATTATTGGAAACCTAGATCAAACATTTGATCAAAAAGTTTTGCATGGAAAAACTAGTCAGTTTTGATGATTAGAGATGATAGAATAGATAGAAAAGACTACCAAGGCAAGTTTGGAAGTGACTAGTTCTAGAAGTTCAAAATCATAGAAGATATCAACAAGTGATGGAAGCATGAATTAGAATGATGGATTTATTTAAGTGAAAAACAAAAGGAGGAGATTTAGAAGACAATGATACAATACCAAGTCAAGTTTTTATTTCTCTAATTATTTTAGTTTTAATGATTATGGACATAAGGCTGTGGATTGTAGAATTAAGTAAGAAGAATTTTTTTTCAGTAATAATGCATTTGCACCTCTATTCAATTTTAATGTTATTTATTTCAAGTGCAACAATTTTGGACATATTGAAAGGAAATATAGAAGCAATTTTTTGAGTACCCCATTACCAGAGAAAGGAAAGAGTATTGTTCCAGAAAGGGTGTAGAAGTAGGTTCCAGAAGAGAATTCTGATAATTATTTTATTGCTCAAACAACATTGTATGCTTAAAAGGAGAGGAAGAATATGTGGATTCTTGATAGTGGTTGCTCTATTCATTGAATGGAGATAAAAGTAAGTTTATGATTTTCAAAGAATTTGAAGGTGATTTAGTTACCCTTGAAAACAATTCTATTGCTAAAATATTCGGTAAGATTACTTTAAGTCTTGATAGTGGTAAGACAAAGACACATGATGTTTTGTATGTTGAAGGTTTAAAACATAATTTTTTGAGTTTTAGTTAGATGTGTGATAAGTGATATCAGTTATCCTTTAGTGTTGATGGTTGTGAAATTAGAAAATCAAGTACCAGTGAGTTGATTTGCAAAAGGAAGCAAAACAAACAACGATATTTATCACGTCAATGAGTTGAATGGAAAGATATGTCTCACTATGCAGAAGGATGAAAGATGGATTTAGCATA